>KV002553.1:118612-130707 GCA_001598015.1 Dorcoceras hygrometricum
GACTAGACGTACTGTGGAGGAGTCTAGGGAAGGTAGTGATGATGATGTTCATCAGGTTGAGGATGTTACTAGACAGATAGGCGAGATGGAGTTGGTCCTAGCTAGGTTTCAGCGGACGAACCCTCCGACGTTTTCTGCAGCAGAGGGTGGCGCGATGGCTGAGGCTTGGTTAGCTCAGATGGAGGAGTTGTTTGATACTCTGGAGTACCCTCCCGAGATGAGACTGAAGCTGGCAGTGTTGAGGCTGAGAGACAATGCACAGCGCTGGTGGAGAGGTACTTCTCGTATCCTTCGTGATAGTGGGGCTGTGATCACCTGGGAGAGCTTCTGTGAGGCGTTCAGACAGGAGTATACCCAGATTCTTTTTATAACAGCCGGGAGCGGGAGTTCGATAATTTGAGGCAGGGCAGCATGCGAGTGGCTGAGTATGCTCGACAGTTTTCTGCACTTTTGGTCTATGTGACACACGTAGCCAACCAAGAGAGAACGAAGAGGAACAAATTTCTGAAAGGCTTGAGGCCTGATTTGTACCGGATGGTTTTGTCTGGGTCACCTGCGACCTATATTGATGCAGTGAACCGAGCGGTGGATATGAGGAGAGTTTGATGGAGGTTGAGGCTCCGATTCAGCCGACTGCTGGATGCACCTATCAGCCTGTTCAGGATGCGTCACAATCTTTCTGTTCTCCTCAGGGGTCACAGCAACAGAAGCAGTCGAATCGCCAAAGGTTTCGACCTCGAGGGAAACAATTCAAGAAGAAGGCGGATTCGAGTTCCTCTGGTTCTGCGAGCTCTGGTTCTGGCAGTGGTTCTGGTAGCGGTTCTAGTGGCATGTCGTGTGGACAGTGTGGAGGAAGACATCCGACTTCGCAGTGTCGAGGAGTTCAGGGGTCCTGCCGTAACTGTGGACAACCAGGACACTTTGTTAGAGTGTGTCCTCTGTTGAGGGGTCAGTCTTCAGTTCCTTCGCAGCAGGGATCAGCTGGTGGTTCTTCTCAGAGACCGTAGTTTCCTGCCCCTACCCAGCGATCTGGATTCCAACCCCATGAGCCTTCTAGGTTTGGAGCACCTTCGAGACCTCAGTTTCAGATTCCACAGCAGGCCCAAGCGAACGCTTTGATGAGAGAGCAGGCTGAGGAGACACCTGACATAGTGATCGCAGGTACATGCTTTATCATTGATTATCCTGCGAGAGTTTTATTTGACACTGGTGCATCACACTCTTTCATTTCTGAGTTGTTTTTTTGTGAGAATGGGTTGAGTTCTTCCCCATTGTGTGATGTTGTTTTCGTGTCTACCCCTGCTGGTGTGAATCTGTGGTCCCGTGAAGTGGTGTTGGATTGTGTGCTTCGATTTGATGAGCACGTTTTGGTGTCCAATCTGATTGTTTTGGGGATGAGAGATTTTGATTGCATCTTGGGGATGGATGTGTTATCTAGTTATAAGGCTACTGTTGATTGTTTTCATGGTGTGGTGAGATTTCGCCCTGACTCGGGTGAGATGTGGGAGTTTTACGATGCTGATTCACGCTCGAAGATTCCACTGGTGTCCACCATGGAGATGTTTAGCCTGTTATCGCTGGATAATGCTGGATTCATGATTTACGCGCTGGACGTTTCCCAAGAGCTGCGATTGGAGTTGAGCAATATCCCGATCGTCCGAGAGTTTCCCGACGTGTTTCCAGATGAGATTCCTGGATTCCCTCCGAGACGTGAGATCGATTTCAGCATCGAGTTGGTGCCCGGTACCGCCCCGATTTCTAGAGCTCCGTATCGGTTGGCACCAGCATAATTGAAAGAACTCAAGGATCAGTTGAGAGATCTCTTGGAGAAAGGCTTCATCAGACCGAGTATTTCGCCTTGAGGAGCTCCGATTCTTTTTGTGAAGAAGAAGGATGGGTCTATGAGGATGTGCGTGGACTTCCGACAGTTGAATAAAGCGACGGTGAAGAACAAGTATCCTTTGCCGAGGATTGATGACTTGTTCGATCAGTTGCAAGGATCGGTCGTTTACTCGAAGATTGATTTGTGCTCTGGTTATCACCAGTTGCGGATTAGAGACGCTGACGTGGTGAAGACAGCTTTCCGAACTTGATATGGGCATTATGAGTTTCTTGTGAGACCTGAAATGTAATTAAGATTAATTTGTTGGAATTAATCGGTTTTTGGAGATTTCTGGTGGTTCAAATCTTTGTTTGGAAGTTTGGTTTGTATTTTCGGGTCGGAAATCACATTTTAAGCAATTCTGGAAGTTTTCGTATTTTTGGGTCTGAAATCTGTTTTTGTGAGAAATCTGGATTTTGGGTGAAAGCTGGTCATTTTGGTGGAACCGGTCGCGACGTGTTTTGGTAACGTGAGATTCCTAAACGTCGTCGTTTAGAGAGATCTGATTTCTAATTAGCACTAGAGGTATTGAGACGTCTGCTCGTGGGTTTTGTGTGTTGAATGTTATACGTTATCGTTTTGTGGAGTCTGGATGCCTCATGTTGGGAGAGATCTGGTAGCGTGTTTTGTATCGTGTGGGATACGACACCGTTTAGATTAGTTGGTGCGACGCCGTTTTGAGTGTAGCGCTAGAGAGAGATCTGTTCGCATGAGGAGAGGTCTGTTGTGTGTAGCGCTAGTTGTGGAAACAGACGTCAACGCGGGTCAACACTTCCTGTTCAGATTTCTCCCGCGTTGTTGTTAACGTCCAGACCTCACCGCGGTGCTATGAGGCATCGTTTTGAGCGGTTAGCGCTATTTCCAGCTTTTAGCGTTTTGGCCTCCAGATTTCACCGTGGTATTGGACCGACGTCGTTTTGGGGTTTGAGCGTGGTTTAGCGCAAGCGAGCGTTGGCTTGTGGGATCTGTTGCTGTCGGTGGAATACTTAACCAGATTTCTCGCGTCTCTATAAGAAGCATGGCTTGGCTTAGTTTTATTTCACCAGATTCCATACTTAGCAAAATTACCCGACTTTCGTTCTCTGTTTTTCAACCCTCGGTTACTATTCACCATGAACTTCTCCGGTGATTTTCCGTCGATTCTGGCCACCATTTTTCTTGTTCGAGGTAGCGTTGGACTCCTCTTGGAAAGCTCTTTCATCTCTTACCCATTTTGGAGGCTATCGTTGGCTGGAACAAAAGCTCGAAGCTACTGTCTTTCGGCCGAGTGTTGTGTGCGCAGGTAGCTTTCGAATTCAGTTGTTGGAATCTTGTTCTAGGCCTTGTTTTAAGCTTCCTGTTAGATTGTGTGGGTAGAGTGGAAGGCTGGTTGTGTATGTAAATTCCAGCCGTGAACCTTTAGTGGTTGGCCGTGAGATTTCTTGTATTTCCCCTGAAATCTGTGCATCGTGTATTTTGGCAGATTTTGTGCAGGCCGTGACTTGCTTCGTTCCTTTGAGGAATTTGATTTGGGTGAATCAGGAATTAAGGTACGGATCTTGAGCTTGTAATTCAGCGTGGAACCTGGCTTGGATAAATTTTGAGATGGCTGTGTTTGGATTGTTGTGCGGTGTTGTTGCTCTGTGTGAGAGCTGTGTATGCTTACCGTGTGTAAATGTTGTGTTGCATATGGTTATATGTTTGTTGTTCCAGCATGTTTCATACACACATTCCATTCATCTATTGCAGCCTTTGTTCGTTGTTGTTTCTCTGTTTTCTTACCAGGATGCGAGGGCGAGTGGTGATTCCGCACTCTCATTTACCCTATGCGCCGAGTGGCTAACTGCCACAGTTCATAGGTTGGGTTGTTGATGCATCTGGTAAGGATGGGCGAGTAGGGGTGAGTGGGTAGCACCCACATGTCCTACACTCACCGTGGCCACATATTCTGTTGCAGATTCCGTTGAGCTGTTGTTTCCTTTCTCATGCATAGCATCTGCATTTTATTCTTGCTGTTTACTGCTGTTTTATAGTTGCTCTCCGTACTGGGGTTTGACCCCATGTCCCTCTGGGGCTTGGTTGTTTTCCTTGTTGTATTGTTTTCAGGGAACCCAGGTTTTACAGCTAGTCGTGGTTTTAATCCAGCTGGTGGTGCCTCAGGAGGTGGATAGAGTATCCTAGTTGCGTATAGCATATTTATATGTATCAGTATTCTTAGCCAGGGGATGCCCTGTGCTTTGTTGTTGTTGTTGTTTTTCGTTGTTGGAGTCTGATACATGTTGTTGTTATGCTATATTGTTTGTTGTTGGCTGGTAGCCCGCGTGTGGTTGTTTTCTTAAACTGGGATATTTATTTTGAGTATCGCATTATTTTAAATTATATTGTTTTAACTCCTCAGGCCAAAATCGAAAATTTTACCCGCTTTTAATAGCTTCCGCATGTGTTGTGTGTTTTTACTCTGTTATGAGCACGAGGCCTGACATTTTTTGTATCAGAGCTTAAGATGGGATAAGCTCGATTTCTTTGATCACACTTGAGTCTAGGCACAGTGTTGTGTGTTGCATGTGCTTGACTTATGTGATTGTGTGCTGCATATTTCTGTGTTATATGCTGTACTTGTTCTGTTTTGCTTGATCCTGTTGAGTGTTTTCGTAGATGCCACCTAGACGTCGTGGTAGAGGTAGGGGGCAGTTTGAGGAATCGGCAGGACAGAATGAGGATCGGCGTAGCGCTCCTAGTCGTTCTCGTAGTAGGCATGAGGAGGAGGAGGAAGTTGGTGACTTGCCTCCCCCAGTGGAGCGGATGGATGTTGTTATAGCACGGTTTTAGCGGATGAACCCTCCAGTATTTAATGGTGATGAGTCCAGTGAGGATGCGGACTCGTGGCTCCGTAACATTATTGGTCTTTTCGATCGGGTGCAGTATGATGATGATCTTTGGCTGAGTTTAGCGACCCTCTTGCTTAGGAAGGCTGCAAAGCGCTTCGAGTACCTTGTTAGAGACCGGTGTTGGGATCTCTTGGGACAGTTTTTGCGAGACCTTCCGACAGGAGTATGTACCCGAGTCTTATGTGAACGCCCGGGAGCGGGAGTTCGACCATCTGGAGCAGGGTTCCATGACTGTTCGGGAGTATGCTAGGAAGTTTTCTTCTCTGCTGGCGTATGTTCCCCATGTTTCTGGCCGGGAGAGGGCCAAGCGGACTAGATTTCTTGAGGGCTTGAACGAAGAGTTGTATCAGATGGTGTTGACCAGCAAACCCAAGATCTATGCTGAAGCAGTTGACACTGCTATTGATATCGAGGAGGGTTTGCAGAGTCGTCATGCTCACAGGCAGCAGACGGTGCAGGTTATTCATCCTGCTATTCAGGGAGAGCAGTCTTCCCAGTCCTCCCAGTCAGCCCATCAGCCCAGCAGCATCAGCAGCAGGTGGCTCAGCAGTCTGGCCGTCAGAGGTTTCGACCCCGAGGTCAGCAGTTCAAGAAGAAGTCGGGTTCTGGCTCTTCTGGTTCGGGCAGCTCGAGTAGCAGCGGTTCTCGGGCTGAGTTTTGTGGCTTTTGCGGTGGGAAGCATCCTTCTACGCAGTGTGTTGCTGTGCAGGGTGACTGCAACCTTTGTGGTCAGTACGGGCTTTTGCTAGAGTGTGTCCGTCAGCTGGATCACAGCAGACCGCGGCCCAGCCTCAGGGTCGAGGAGGTCAGTCTATGGGTCGTTCCCCTCAGTTTCAGCAGCCCCGATTAGGTGAAACTCAGTTTAGGCCGTTTCAGCAGCCTGGTCTGTCACGGTTCGGACAGTCATCTCAGCCTTTCTTCTCTGAACCCCAGCATGCTCAGGTTAACGCCATCACTAGGGAGTAGGCCGAGGAGACACCGAGTCGGGTGATCGCAGGTACTTGCCTTGTTTTTGATTTTCCTACGCGTGTGTTGTTTGACACCGGTGCATCGCATTCGTTTATTTCTGATTCGTTTGTTGTTGAGCATGGTCTGTGTACCATTTCTTTGCACGATGTCGTTTCTGTTTCTACCCCTGGTGGTGTGAGCTTGTTCTCCCAGGAGGTTTTGTTAGATGGTGTGTTGCGGTTTGGTGAGCATGTCCTGTTAGCGAACTTGATCCGATTGATGCTGTGGGATTTCGATTGCATAGTTGGGATGGATGTCCTGTCCAACTATAGGGCCTCTGTGGATTGTTTTCTTGGAATTGTTCGTTTTAGGCCTTTGTCTGGCGAGAAGTGGGACTTCTATTGCCAGGATTCTAGATCGAAGATTCCCTTAGTCTCAGCGATGGAGATGTTCAGCTTGTTGTCTTTGGTGAATGCTGGCTTTATGATCTATGCTTTGGATGCGTCTTCTTCTTCCCGCGTTCAGCTTAGTGACGTTCCCGTGGTGCGATATTTCCCGGATGTGTTCCCGGAAGAGATTCCTGGTTTCCCTCCGAGGCGGGAGATTGACTTCAACATAGAGATGGTGCCTGGCACAGCTCCGATTTCGCGTGCTCCTTATCGTCTGGCACGCACCTGCGGAGTTGAGAGAACTCAAGGTTCAGTTAGATGATTTGCTGGAGAAAGGTTTTATCCGACCTAGTATGTCACCGTGGGGAGCGCCCATTTTATTTGTGAAAAAGAAGGATGGCTCAATGCGGATGGGCATTGATTTTCGCCAATTGAACAAAGCGACTGTCAAGAACAAGTACCCGTTGCTGAGAATCGATGATCTGTTTGATCAGTTGCAAGGTTCTGCGGTGTATTCAAAGATTGATCTTCGTTCAGGGTACCATCAGCTGAGAGTGAGATAACAAGATGTCGCGAAGACTGCTTTTCGTACCAGGTACGGGCATTTCGAGTTTCTGGTGATGCCGTTTGGATTGACTAATGCCCCTTCAGTCTTTATGGATTTGATGAACCGAGTTTTCCACGAGTTTATTGATCAGTTTGTGATCGTGTTCATCGACGACATCTTAGTCTATTCGAAGACTCCTTTGGAACACAAGGAGCATTTGCGTATTGTCCTTCAGACGCTGAGAGACCAACAGTTGTATGCAAAGTTTTCCAAGTGTGAGTTCTGGTTGGATCGCGTCGTATTCTTGGGACATGTGATTTCAGCCGAGGGGATTTCGGTAGATCCCAGTAAGGTTGATGTTGTTCTGAACTGAGAGCGTCCCAGGAATGTTTCCGAGATTCGTAGTTTCTTGGGTCTGGCTGGCTATTATCGTCGCTTTATTGAGGGATTCTCTAGTATAGCAAAACCGAAGACTCAATTGACTCAGAAGGACAAGCGTTTTGTTTGGACTGAGCAGTGTGAGAAGGCTTTTCAACTGCTTAAAGAGAAACTGACTACTGCTCCTGTGTTGGCTCTGCCGTCCGGAACAGGTGGATTCATTGTTTGCTCTGACGCTTCGCTTAATGGATTGGGTTGTGTTTTGATGCAGAATGGTCGAGTAATTACGTATGCCTCACGGCAGTTGAAACCACACGAGACTCGTTGACCTGAACATGAGACAACGTCGGTGGATGGAGCTGCTAAAGGACTTTGATCGCGAGATCAAGTACCAGACTGGGAAGTCGAACGTAGTAGCCGATGCTTTGAGCAGGAAGGCTAGTGAGATTCTTGCGTTGTTGTACATCTCTAAGGATCAAGAGCATCTTAACACTACGGTTGGAGATTCTACCCAGCTGAGGATTACGTTGTGGTTTCATCGTTCCAAGTGGAGCCACAGATTGTTTCGAGTATTCGAGCAGCTCAGAGGACTGATCCGTCTATCCACGAGTTGAAGTTGAAGGTTAGGGCTGGCGAACTTGAGGAATATTCTGTCTCTTCCGATGGTTGTTTGTGTTTCCGGGGCAGGTTGGTTGTGCCCAATTTGGTTGATTTGAAGGAGGAGATCCTTCGGGAAGCGCACTATAGTAGACATAGTGTTCATCCTGGTGCACGGAATATGTACCATGCCTTGAAGCCTCACTTTTGGTGGGCTGGCCTGAAGAGCGACGTTGCTGGTTTTGTTGCTCGTTGTTTGAATTGTCAGATGATTAAGGCCAAAAGGATGAGACCTGGTGGTTTGTTACAGAGTTTGGAAGTGCCCAAATGGAATTGGGAGCACATAGCTATGGATTTCGTGGCGCATCTGCCTCGTTCCAGCAGAGGATGCGATGCTATTTGGGTGGTTATAGACCGACTATCGAAGTCTGCACATTTTATTCCCTATGGGATGACCTTCTCGTTGAAGAAGATGGCAAAGCTGTACGTTGATTTCATGGTTAGATTGCACGGTGTGCCTGTTTCAATCGTGTCCGACCGAGATCCGAGGTTTACTTCCAGGTTTTGGAAGAGTTTACAAACAGCTTTGGGTACCATATTAGAGATGAGCACCGCGTATCACCCCCAGACAGATGGCCAATCTGAGCGCACTATCCAGACGTTGGAGGATATGTTGCGAGCTGTTGTGTTGGATTTCGGAGGTAGCTGGCAAGACGCATTGTCTTTGCTTGAGTTTTCATACAATAACAGCTATCAGGTGACAATTGGTATGGCGCTATTCGAGGCTTTGTATGGCCGGAAGTGCAGATCGCCAGTGTGTTGGGAAGAAGTGTGGGAGAAGCAATTATCTGCCCCTGACTTTGTGCAGCAAATGAAAGATCACGTGGATCTTATTAGACAGCGGATGAAAGCTGCCCAGGATCGCCAAGCCAGTTATGCGAATAAGAGGCGTCGACCTCTTGAGTTTCAGGTTGGTGATCGTGTATTTCTCAAAGTTTCTCCGTTTCGCAGTGTTATGCGCTTTGGACGCAAGGGAACGTTAGCCCCTCGTTATGTCGGACCGTATAAGATTGTTGAGAGGATTGGCACTTTAGCGTATCGACTGTTGTTGCCGCCAGAGTTGTCTTCTCTACATGACATCTTTCATGTTTCCATGTTGAGGAAGTATGAGCCAGATCCGTCTCATGTGCTTAGAACTGACGAGGTGGAGCTAGATCAGTCGTTGAGCTATCAGGAATACCCCTTGAAGATCCTTGGCAGAAAAGAGAAACAGCTGAGATATAAGACCATTCCGTGGTGATGGTGCAATGGAGCAAGCATGGCAGGGAAGAAGCTACTTGGGAGCTGGAAGAAAAGATGCAGCACGAGTGGCCGCATCTGTTTGATGTAGCTGTTGAGCTAAATTTCCAGTAGTTTGTAGCTTTTGGTTGTATTTCTTCCCTAATTGTTGTTAATTGTTTGCTCAGTTATCTTGAACTCTTGGCCATGTGTTGGGAGAATTTTTGTTTGACTTGCTGTTGTTGAGTTGCTTTTCCAGATTGTTGTTCGATTTTGAGGACGAAATCCTTTTAAGTGGGGGATAAATGTGAGACCTGAAATGTAATTAAGATTAATTTGTTGGAATTAATCGGTTTTTGGAAATTTCTGGTGGTTCAGATCTCTGTTTGGAAGTTTGGTTTGTATTTTCGGGTGGAAATCACATTTTAAGCAATTCTGGAAGTTTTCGTATTTTTGGGTCTGAAATCTGTTTTTGTGAGAAATCTGGATTTTGGGTGAAAGCTGGTCGTTTTGGTGGAATCCGGTCGCGACGTGTTTTGGTAACGCGAGATTCCTAAACGTCATCGTTTAGAGAGATCTGATTTCTAATTAGCGCTAGAGGTATTGAGAAGTCTTCTCACGGGTTTTGTGTGTTGAATGTTATATGATGTCGTTTTGTGGAGTCTGGATGCCTCATGTTGGGAGAGATCTGGTAGCGTGTTTTGTATCATGTGGGATACGACACCGTTTAGATTAGTTGGCACGACGCCGTTTTGAGTGTAGCGCTAGAGAGAGATCTGTTCGCGTGAGGAGAGGTCTGTTGTGTGTAGCGCTAGTTGTGGAAACAGACGTCAACGCAGGTCAACACTTCCTGTTCAGATTTCTCCAGCGTTGTTGTTAACGTCCAGACCTCATCGCGGTGCTATGAGGCGTCGTTTTGAGCGGTTAGCTCTATTTTCAGCTTTTAGCGTTTTGGCCTCCAGATTTCACCGTGGTATTGGAGCGACGTCGTTTTGGGGTTTGAGCGTTGTTTAGCGCAAGCGAGCGTTGGCTTGTGGGATCTGTTGCTGTCGGTGGAATACTTAACCAGATTTCTCGCGTCTCTATAAGAAGCATGGCTTGGCTTCGTTTTATTTCACCAGATTCCATACTTAGCAAAATTACCCGACTTTCATTCTCTGTTTTTCAAACCTCGGTTACTATTCACCATGAACTTCTCCGGTGATTTCCCGTCGATTCCGGCCACCATTTTTCTTGTTCGAGGTAGTGTTGGACTCCTCTTGAAAAGCTCTTTCATCTCTTACCCATTTTGGAGGCTATCGTTGGCTGGAACAAAAGCTCGAAGCTACTGTCTTTCGGCCGAGTGTTGTGTGCGCAGGTAGCTTTCGAATTCAGTTGTTGGAATCTTGTTCTAGGCCTTGTTTTAAGCTTCCTGTTAGATTGTGTGGGTAGAATGGAAGGATGGTTGTGTATGTAAATTCCAGCCGTGAACCTTTAGTGGTTGGCCGTGAGATTTGTTGTATTTCCCCTGAAATCTGTGCACCGTGTATTTTGGCAGATTTTGTGCAGGCCGTGACTTGCTTCGTTCCTTTGAGGAATTTGATTTGGGTGAATCAGGAATTAAGGTACGGATCTTGAGCTTGTAATTCAGCGTGGAACCTGGCTTGGATAAATTTCCAGATGGCTGTGTTTGGATTGCTGTGCGGTGTTGTTGCTCTGTGTGAGCTCTGTGTGAGATCTGTGTATGCTTACCGTGTGTAATTGTTGTGTTGCATATGGTTATATGTTTGTTGTTCCAGCATGTTGCATACACGCATTCCATTCAGCTATTTCAGTCTTTGTTTGTTGTTGTTTCTCTGTTTTCTTACCAGGATGCGAGGGCGAGCGGTGATTCCGCACTCTCATTTCCCCTATGCGCCGAGTGGCTAACTACCACAGTTCATAGGTTGGGTCGTTGATGCATCTGGTAAGGGTGGGCGAGTAGGGGTGAGTGGGTAGCACCCACATGTCCTACACTCACCGTGGCCACATATTCTGTTGCAGATTCCGTTGAGTTGTTGTTTCCTTTCTCATGCATAGCATCTGCATTTTATTCTTGATGTTTAATGCTGTTTTATAGTTGCTCTCGGTACTGGGGTTTGACCCCATGTCCCTCTGGGGCTTGGTTGTTTTCCTTGTTGTATTGTTTTCAGGGAACCCAGGTTTTACAGCTGGCCGTGGTTTTAATCCAGCTGGTGGTGCCTCAGGAGGTGGATAGAGTATCCCAGTTGCGTATAGCATATTTATATGTATCAGTATTCTTAGCCAGGGGATGCCCTGTGCTTTGTTGTTGTTGTTGTTTTTCGTTGTTGGAGTCTGATACATGTTGATGTTATGCTATATTATTTGTTGTTGGCTGGTAGCCCGCGTGTGGTTGTTTTCTTAAACTGGGATATTTATTCTGAGTATCGCATTATTTTAAATTATATGGTTTTAACTCGTCAGGCCAAAAGCGAAAATTTTACCCGCTTTTTAATAGCTTCCGCATGTGTTGTGTGTTTTTACTCTGTTATGAGCACGAGGCCTGACATTTCTGGTCATGCCGTTTGGGTTGACGAATGCCCCAGCTGTCTTTATGGATTTGATGAATTGCGTCTTCAGCGAGTATATCGATCGGTTTGTGATAGTCTTCATAGATGACATCCTAGTGTACTAGAGGAGCATGAGAGAGCATAAGGAGCATCTCAGATTGGTGTTGCAGAGGTTGAGGGACTCAAAATTGTACGCCAAGTTTAGCAAGTGTGAATTTTGGCTTGATCGGATTATCTTTTTGGGTCATGTGATTTAGGCGCAAGGGATTTCGGTGGATCCGAGTAAGGTCGAAGAAGTTCTTAACTGGGAGAGACCTAGGAACGTTTCAGAGATCCACAGTTTCTTGGGATTGGCTGGCTATTACAGGCGTTTTATCGAGAAGTTAGAAAGGTGTTATTTGGAAAGAAAGGAAAGTTAAGTCCCAGATATGTTGGACCATTTCAAATCTTGGAACGAGTTGGAACGTTAGCATATCATATCGTACTACCTCCACAAATGTCCTCTGTCCACAACGTGTTCCATGTATCAGCACTTAGAAGGTACATTGCGAACCCATCGCATGTTCTCAGGCATGAACCAGTGCAATTGGAACCGGACTTGACTTACGAAGAAACCCCAGAAAAGATTTTAGCAAAGGAAAATCGTAAGTTAAGAAACAG
>KV002553.1:160133-197350 GCA_001598015.1 Dorcoceras hygrometricum
GGACCGATGATTTCCCGGTTGATAGACCGTGGTATAGAGGCTGATTTGAGTCGCCAGTTGATAGACTGGTCTAGCTATCCGATTTCTTGATAGCCCTCATGCATTCATAGCATTGATTTATAGCATGTTGCATGTTTACCTGCTTTGATAGCTCTTCGTACTGAGGCTTGACCTCGGTATTTGTTTCCTGCTTTGTCTTGCTGGGTCTGCGTGCCCATTTGCAGGAGCTTTAGGTAACCAAGCTGCGCAGAGTGGAAGTTCAGCTGGTCGATCCCCTCATCCCTGAGTCCCAGTTTACTTATGATATGTATTGAACCGGGGGATGCCCCGTGTTTTGGCTTGACCTCGTATTTGTTTTCTGCTTTGTCTTGCTGGGTCTGCGTGCCTATTTGCAGGAGCTTTAGGTAACCAAGCTGGGCAGAGTGGAAGTTCAGCTGGTCGATCCCCTCATCCCTGAGTCCCAGTTTACTTATGATATGTATTGAACCGGGGGATGCCCCGTGTTTTATTGTATTTGGGGATCTGTATTTTGAATTGAATTATGTGGTTACTTGTGGTATGAGTTTGAGTTAACTTATATTTTGAATATAGAATATTTTGAATGTATGATTTGAAGTTCAGGCCATTGTATTTCGAAAAAATTTTTAAGCCCTGATTTTAAGCTTCCGTGATTATGCGCTTATTATGTGTTAATTGTTACTAATTAGCACGGGGCCTGACAGAGCACCTAGGCCTATCTAAATCAGACATCTAGGTATTCAAAGATAACCTCCATCGATTTGATCCAGCTTTCAGCAACTAATGGATCAGTAGTGCCACTGAATTCCTTTGGCTTTTGTCGTCTGAACTTCTCTTGAGGATCATCATTACTGGGTCCTCGGCTACTAGATGATTGCCCGTTACCCCTGCCAGTTTGTTCTACCAGCAATCGCAAAAGTTGAGCAATACTAGCATTACTATCAGTGTTAGTTTCTTCTACTGGAATACCTCTTCCTCTTCCTGACATCTTATAATTTATAGCCCGTAATCAACCACATATAATTATCAGAGCATGCTAAAATATAAAAGACAATGCTCTGAAAATAAACTCACAACTTAGAGGAACGGCCGATGAACTCTGATTCAGCTGACGGTGCGTGTGTTTATCTCAGGAACGTTGCTCTGATACCATGTTGTGACACCCGAAACCCACGGGTCACTAATTTGGGGTGAAATAAAATTTTAGAATAAAATGAAGGGCTGAAAGACAATTTGTTATAAGCTGTATTCCTTATAACTTAGAGAAATAATGAAACACAAACACAAGCTGACAGGCGAGTACATAAGCGGCGCCAACTACTGAAAATTTACGGAAAACAGATTCAATTATATATTGCAATTGCGGTTTTACAACATCTGAAATTCTATATGAATTTACAACTGTTGCAACTGATCTAATACAGATGCCTAAAATAAATGACAACATCAGCTATGACATGGAAAACTCTGGCTGTCGATAAACACAACACCACCCAGCAACTGTTTCAGGATCCACCTCCCATTCGCTCCTCAGCTGTCGTACCTGCACCATTTTAAAATCTAATGAGCCTAGGGGCTCAGCAAGTAAAATCTGAGTAATAACAATTTCATTTATCGTAGGCAGACGTCTGATCATAAAATAATGAGTTAAAGGAACATCAATACTTAAAATTCATTCGTAAACATTTCTTTTTTTATTCATAAACTTGGGATAATAGCCCAGATCTCATCATCATCATTTTCTTTTGATTTATGGCTTAGAAGCTCTCCTTAGGTCCGTGTTGCACTTTGATCAAAATGACTTCTGATATCAGTTTCAGCATATAGCTCATATGAAAGGGCAGCCTACATCTGGACGACTACTCACCCTTCTCCTTGGTGACCGTCTGTTATCTATGTCATAAATCATTAAAATAAACTTTTGTTCCTTTAACTCTCATCTTTTCTTTAAAATTCTCTTTAAACATCATCGGGTTCCTTCGTTTAAAAACTTGCTTCCATTTTGAAACTTTACTGAGTATCGAATTCGACTATTGGGAACTTATCGCTGAAATGAAACCAGACGTGATAAAATGGCACAGTGCTTGGTAACAAAACAGATCTTTACTGTTCACGATTTTCGCTAAAAGGAATCAGCTTTCGCTAAGGGAAACAATATCGTTACCGCGAAACAGCTGCAAGGACACTCGCTAACATTGAAACATATGTGATAAATGAAACGATGTCGTTAGCTCGTAACAGATGTCAACGCAACTCAATTTAGTCAACTCAGCAGTCAATGAAATACAATTGAACTCAACAGCTGATTCTGGGAACAACGAATGTAGTTGGTCAACTCAGCAGTCAACACAACTTAAATGCATAATTTCAAACGTTGAATGAACCAACAATTGAACCAAACTAATGCAACTGCTGATAGCAAATCAAAGCAACAGCTGATTAAGAATAAATGCAACAGCTGGACACAACTAACACAACTGCTGAAACACTAATCAATCGCAACTGCTGAATACTGTTGGTGAAACATCTGCCAACAGCTGAATACGAATAATATAACTACTGAAATGCGAATCCATGCAACTGCTGAATACTAACAATTGCAACTGCTGATTACGAACTTGGTGTTGCAACATCAAAGCGACAGCTACGCTATCAGTTGTTGCCTATCAAACCAGACTTTATACTGATTCGACTATCAACATCCGATTACATAGAGTCAAATTCAAATGTTACTATTCATCAGAAGGAAGAACATTCATGAAATTACTTGAATCAAACTCGAACTCCTCAGTATTTTAAAACATCAATAACTTTCTGGAAAAACTTGGAAGCAGTAAAACATCATGTTGAACCCAATCTTTCTTTCCTTGAACATGCGTAAATTATTTTAAACATTAACTTCAACATATCTTAAACATACAGGAAAGCAGATCCATAAAATGAATAAAATCAATATATGCTTTAAATGGTGTAGCAAAGGATCAGCTTTTACTTGCCTTTGAATTTGAGCTTTGCAACAGCAGTTGATTCCTGTAGAAATCTTCTCCCCGAGCAAACACAACGAGCTTCTTGAAAATATTTTTGAAGAACAAGAAAGAGTTTTCTGATACAAGTGAAAATAAACTTTTCCTTGGAAACATATATTTATATTGAAGGGATTAGTGGCAAGGTGCTGCATTCATCAAGCATGACACACCTCGACCAAGTTGTAAAATTTGGTAAAATTCCCTTCACATCATTTTAATTTTTAAAACTACCAAACCCTTTTCGAAAGAAATCATTTGTCCTCCTTAAATCATTTTCAATCAATTTAAAACCTGCTCATGTATCGCCCTTGGAGTCATCTGCTGAAACCAGCTGTGTCGCTTCTCATTTTCTGAAATCAATGAAATCAGCTTTTGCCAACAATTAAATTGTCATTTTGACCCATGAAAATAAACAAGATGCATATATGTAGTCCTATGGATTCTGGGGCGTTACAGTATGTGTCCCAAGCTGGCCCAGAACGCATACCAGCCCGAAGACAACCAGCGGAAATTTTAGTTATCTGTTGACTCACATTGTTCCCCCTGAATTTATGCATGCATAACATAATCATGACATATCCAGGAGACCTAAAATGTTTCTAAAGTAAGAAAACTTAGCGTCCGGCAGAGGCTTGGTGAAGATATCAGCTACTTGCTGATCCGTTGGCACATGCTCCACCCGAACGTCTTTCTTCAGCACATGGTCTGGAATGAAATGAGGCCGTATATAAATGTGCTTGGTTATAGAGTGCAACACTGGGTTTTGAGTGATCACGGTCGCACTAGTGTTGTCACAGAAGATGGGTGCTTCTTTTGCATCAACGCCATAGTCCGAAGTTGTTGTTGGATCCATAACATTTGAGAGCAACAACTTCCAGCTGCGAGATATTCTGCCTCAGCTGTGGATGTGGCTATCGATGTCTGTTTCTTGCTAAACCACGATATTAATCTGTCACCCAAGAATTGACAAGTACCACTTGTGCTGCGCCTATCAATCTTACACCCTGCATAGTCTGCATCACTATACCCAATTAAATTCAAACTTGACTCTTTGGGATACCAAAGATCCACATTCTGCGTGCCCTTTAGATATTTTAAAATGCATTTGACAGCCATGTAGTGTGATTGTTTTGGGTCAGATTGGAACCTGGCACACATACAGACCGAGAACATGATGTTCGGTCTGCTTGCTGTGAGGTATAAAAGTGAACCAATCATCCCACGATATATGGTTACCTCAATGGCAGTTTCAGCTTCTTTATCCAGCTTGATGGAGGTGCTCATGGGAGTAGCAGCAGCTGAGCAAGTTTTCCATACCAAAATTCTTAATAAGTTCTTTGGTGTACTTCGCTTGATTGATGAATATACCATTCTCAAGCTGCTTTACTTGTAATCCGAGGAAAAACGTCAGCTCCCCCATCATGCTCAACTCGAATTTGTCCCGCATAAGCTTTGAAAATTTGTCTAAGAGCTTGGAGTTAGTGGATCCAAATATGATATCATCAACATATATCTTTACTAACAGGACATGATCATTTTTCACAAATTTAAACAATGTATTGTCGACAGAACCAATAATAAAGTCATGATCAATGAGGAACTTGGACAAAATATCATACCAAACTCTTGCTGCTTGTTTCAGACCATACAACGCTTTATACAGCTTGTATACATAAAGTCATGATCAATGAGGAACTTGGACAAAATATCATACCAAACTCTTGCTGCTTGTTTCAGACCATACAACGCTTTATACAGCTTGTATACATTTTTTGGTCTAGGATGATCTACGAAGCCAGGATGTTGCGGAACATACACTTCCTCGTTCAAGATGTCATTTAATAATGCACTTTTTACATCCATCTGATAAACTTTGAAAATCTTAAATGATGCATATGCGATAAAGATCCTAATAGCTTTGAGTCTAGCTACAGGTGCGAAGGATTCTTCAAAGTCTATGCCTTATTCTTGCCTATATCCTTGCGCAACCAGCCTATAATTGTTTCGAACTACGTTTCCACTTTCATCTAACTTATTCCTGAATACCCATATACTTCCTATAATGTTTTGATCATCAGGTTTAGGTACTAGATGCCATACTTTACTGCGTTCAAACTGATTTAATTCTTCTTGCATAGCATCTATCCAGCTTGGGTCTGCTAAGGCCTCTTCCACTTTCTTAGGTTCTATATGTGATATGAAAGCAGAATTAAAGTATTCGTTTATCATCTGGCCTCGTGTCCTAACTGGTGCAGTAGGATTACTGATGACCAGCTCGGGTGGATGATTTTTATTCCACCGAAGACCTGGTTCTAATGAGGTGGAAGGTTTGAGTTGTTCCCCCTGTGTCCCAGCTGGATTTTCTTTGTTTCCACTTGTTATGTATAGTTCATCAATATGCACCTGCTCTCCACCAGCTTGATTGCAATCTGGTCCTGCTCGCTCGATAGTTATGATATCTGCGTATGTAATAGGCATATCTGGAGCGGGCTGGTCGTCAGCTTGACATCTATTGTGTGTCTCGTCGTCACTTGATTCATCAATATTGGTAGACTCCAAACGAGTAAACAGATCATTTAACATAGAGGCTGAGGTTATTCGGAAGCTGGTTTCATCAAACACCACGTGTGCAGATTCTTCAACTGTAAGTGTCCTGTGGTTGAAAACTCGATATGCTCGGCTTACAGCTGAGTAACGCAGAAATATAACTACATCAGATTTTACATCAAAGGCTCTTAAATATGTTTTTCCATTTATGTGGATGAAGCATCTACATCCAAACACCCTGAAATATGAAATGTCAGGTTTCTTGCCATTCCAGATCTCATACGGAGTAACTCCATGTCGTTTATTAATCATCGATCTGTTTTGAGTATAGCAGGCGGTTTTACTGCTTCAGGCCAAAATTTATTTGAAATACCGGAATCAGCAATCATAGTTGTAGCAGCCTCTTTTCAAGTATGGTTTCTACGCTCAGCCAGCCCATTTTGCTGAGGTGTTCTGGCTGCAGACAACTCATGTTTGATCCCAATGTCATCCAGATAGGAGGAGATTTTAAAATTTAGAAACTCTGTTCCCTCTATCACTCCTAATCCGGATGACATTGTAAGATTGCTCATTTTGTAAACGTTTTAAGAGCTTGATTATCTGGTCGACAGTTTGGTCTTTTGATTTAAAAAAAACACCCATGTAAATTTTGAAAAATCGTCAACCACAAGGGTGTATTTCACTCCTCCTAAGTTGGTTACGGGTATTGGATCAAAGAGATCCATGTGTAAAAGATCCAGCTTACGTGAGGTTTTATTACTGCCTCTTGTTTTGAAAGTAGACTTTAAATGTTTACGCAGCTGACAGGCAGAGCAAATTTTATCTTTTGAAAATTTTAGCTTGGGCAAGCCATCAACTAACTCACGCTTATTCAGATTGACAATAGTTTTAAAATTTAGATGATTCATCAGTTGATGCCATAACCAGCTCTTTGAAAATTCAGCTACTAGGAATTTTGTTCTGTATATGGTTGGTCTGACCAGTCAACTTTGTAAGTTTTACCAGATAGGTAACCAACCAACACAGTCATACCTTCCGAATTGAGAACCGTGCATGTGTGCTTCTGAAATTTAACAGAGTAGTTACTGTCGCACAACTGACTTATACTTATCAAATTGTAGCACAAGTTTTCAAAAAGAAGAACATTATTGACAGTAAAGTTACCATGGGTAAGCTTACCCTTACCCACGGTGTTACCGTTTGAGTTGTCACCAAAGGTGATCTTAGGTCCATTGCAGGATTTGATATCTGTGAGAAGCTTAGCATCTCCAGTCATGTTCCTTGCACATCCACTATCCAGATACCATGTTGAGTGCTCCAGTCTCGATACTTGTTGTTCCTGCAATCACAGACAGTGAAAAATGTGGTACCCTCTTGTCTATTTGGATCCAGGTTTATTAGACCTTTCGGGACCCACACTTTGATAATTTTTATCCTTTTACCGGTGTGCGTATCAAAATACTTGCATGTTGTGTGTGTGTTCTTTGATCTGGACGAAGTTTGATATGCAGCATGTTGACCATTCGATCTGGACTTATGATATTTAGGCTTGTACTGCCTATCCTTCGTTGAAGTTCGAGAGAACTGGCCTTGTTTTGTACCATCAGATTTGGGTTTACCCCGCATCTGTACAACTCTTTTGTTCAGCCAACTCTCCTGAGGCTTCTCAGGAGAAGTATACCCAAGCCCACAAAATCTTCCTTTCCGGATCGTGAGGTCAGCTGCTACCTTAAAGTCATCAAATTGTGCCTCCTCAAGCTGTCATGTGCTAGATTTTACAAAGTTCATTGTTTTAAACTTTGTCCTTTTAGTATTACTGGTTGCAGCTGTACTGCCTTCATCTCTATTGTAGCCCAATCCGGTTTTATCACCAGATGGCTTTGTAGCTCCATGCAGTTTTTGTAGTGAGGCAGATATCTGGTTCAGGAGCTTATTATTCCAGCCAACCGCTGGTTCTCATCCAGTATCTCCTCGGACCTGCTTCTCAATTCTTCATTCTCAGTTATAAGCTTACTTAGAGCAGCTTGCATATTTCTTGAGCCAATCAGCTCAGTGCTCGTTGCACAGCTTTATTTTTCAGCTTTAACTTCCTCGAATGGTTGAGAAAGGTTTTTATATTCTAGGACCATTTCATTCAGTGAAGTAAACAGGTCCTCATGTGTAAATTCAGGACTGGAAAAGTCAAATACTGTAACGCCCCAAAATCTATAGGACCACATTTATGCATTTTATTGATCGCATGGGCCAAATTGGTAATTTTAAATGTTATGTATTTGCTGATTTTAATTAATTTCAGAAACGAGATGCGCTGCGCTGGTACCAGCAGATGACTCCAAAGAGTGATGCACGAGCTGGTTTAAATCGCTTGAAAAATATTTTAAGGAGGACAAATGATTTCTTTTGAAAAAGGTTTGGTCTTTTACAAATTAAAATGATATGAAGGGAATTTTACTAAACTTTAGAAGTGTGTCATGCTTGATTTCACAAGTAGCTTGCCACTAATCCCTTTCATATAAAAACCTGTTTTCAAAGTAAGATTTTCATCATTTGCAAAGAAAATTCTTAAAGTGTTCTTCAAAATAATTCCAGAAGAGTTCGTGCGTTTTTGCTCAAAGGGAGATTTCTGCAGGAATTAGCTGTTGCCGCAAAGCTTTGATTAAGGCAAGTAAAAGCTGATCATTTGCTACACCATTTGAAGCATATATTGTTGTTTTATGGATCTGCTTGCCTGTATGTTTAAGATATGTTTAAAGTTCATGTTTGAAATGATTTAGACATGAAAAGGAAAGAAAGATGGGTTCGAAAATGATGTTTTGATGTTTTTTATACTTCCAAAATGTTTTCCAGAAAGATTTTGATGTTTCAAAAGCACTGAGGATTCGAGTTCATTCACAGAACGATTATGAATGTTCTTCTTTCAGTAGTTGTAACATCGGAATTTGATAACTGTGTAATCGATAGTTGCTAGTTGAATCATTATAAAGTATGGTTTGATAGGCAACGGCGGATGGCATAGTTGTTGTTTTGATGTTACAAATGTCGAGTTATGTTCCAGCAGCTGCATCTCCTTGTTAAGATTCAGCAGCTGCATTGTTATAATGTTTACGAATGTTCTTCCTTTTGCTGTAATATCAGAATTTGATAACTGTGTAATCGGATTATGGCATAGATAGTTGACGGTCACCAAGGAGAAGGGTGAGCAGTTGTCTAGATGTCGACTGCCCTTTCATAATGAGCTATATGCTAAAACTGATATCGGGAGTCATTTTGATCAAAGTGCAACACGGACCATGAGGAGCTTATATGCCATAGTCTAAAGAAAAGGAATTGTTGTTAGAGCTGGGCTATTATCCCCTGTCTCTAAGATTACGAACGAATTGTTTATGAAATGTTTATGTATGTACATTTGTCTGCCTGCGTTAAATGAAATTGTTAATATTCAGGTTTTACTTGCTGAGCCTTTAGGCTCACTAGCTTTTAAAATGGTGCAGGTGCGACAACTGGAGAGCGAACAGAAGGTGAAACTTGAAATACAGCTGCTGGGTGGTGTTGTGTTTATCCAAGGCCTACATTTTCCGTGTCTCAGTTGTATCATTTTGATTTAGATTGTACTGTATTAGATCAGTAGCAACGATTGTATATTTACATAGATATCAGTTGTTGTAAATCGCAATTGCAATTATCAATGAAAACTGTTTTCCGCAAATGTCTTTAGTAGTTGGCGCGCAAATTAGGTACCTGCTGGTCTTTGAAATTGTCTTGTGTTTTGTTTCTTTTAAGTTATAAGAAATACAGCTTATAACAAATTACCTTTTAGCCTTCTTTTATTCGAAAATTTTTATTTACCCCAATTCTCGTGGCCCCGTTGGGTTCGGGTGTCACAAATACCTCCTCAGTGTCATCGACCATGAGACACTGTACTTCATCATCACTTTCGCTTGATGAGGAAGTTCCAGAGCTTGATTCCTCTGAATCTGAGTCAGCCCACGCACTCTTGTTTTCTTCAGCCACCATGGCTTTCTCTGTTCTACCTTTTCGGTAGGCCTTTTTCTCCTTCTTGTCCTTGTTATTTCTCCACTCTGGTCGCTTCTTTTCATCTTTCCTTGACTTCCTGCAATCAGCCATGAAGTGACCAGTCTTGCCGCATTTACAACATTTACCATCAGAAGGAGTATTAAAATTTCTTTTAGGAGAATCAAGAAGAGGGTTTAGGATTATGCTTCCGCATAAATTTTCCAAATTTTCTTATGAACAAGGCCATCGCATCCTTGCTCATCTCCTCAGCTGTCTACTGCTTGTGGAGCATAGGCTTTGCTCTGGAGTCGTAGCAGCGAGACCTCTGGTAGGTTGATACGTTGATGGTTCCACTTTTACTCTCGTTTACAGTTCAAACTCGTAAGCCTTTAGGTTGGAAAAAAGTCATGTAGTTCCATCTTGTTTAAATCTTTTGACTCCCGCATAGCCATGGTCTTTACATCCCACTCCTTGGGAAGTGCTCGCATTACTTTCAGGGCTAGGTCCCGGTTGCTGTATGTCTTGTTCAGTCTGGCTAGCTCAATCACCAAGGAGCTGACCTTTCATCAAACTCGGCCATGGTCTCTTCGGGTTTCATCTTGATTAGCTCGAATTTTTGTAAGGCCATGGTCAACTTATTTTCCTTTGTCTCCTCATTACCTTCGCATATCTGGGTCAAATTTTCCCAGACCTTAGCAGTCGTGCAAGTCTGGATTTTGCTAAACATGTTGTTGTATAGCGTCTTATAGATCATGTCCTTAGCGACATTATCCAGATTTTATTTCTTCTTATCTTCTGAGGTCCATTCCTGTCTGGGTTTCTCAATCCATTGAGGTGCATCTGTAGTTATCACCACAACAGTGTTCATTTTCAGTATTTCTATTGGTCCATTGGTGATCACGAACCACATGTCGTCATCTTGTGCTGCTAGGTGCGCCTGCATTCGGATCTTCCAGACATCGTATTCCTTTTTGGAGAACATAGGAATTTTATTATGAGAGATCGACATATTTAACCAAATATGAATGAATAAATTTTTCAATCACTGAGAAATCTGCTCTGATACCACTTGTTTGGATCGAAAAAAAACTTGGGAGTTCAAGGGGGGTGAATGAACTCCTTTTCTAATTTTGATTCGAAAATTCTTTTCAAAAGTTTTACAGCTTGATGCTAACTTATAGCTAAGTTACCAGCTAGGAAGGTGTTCTCAGTGAATACTGTTATATCGTATAATAAAAAGGATTTTATGCGTAAATAACACGATTCAATCAGTGAACAATTTAATCAAATGCGTGAAAGTAAAAGATGTAGAGACGAGAGATTTGTTTCTGGAAATTCAGAGCAAAATCTCCTACGTCTCCCATTCTTCCTCAATGTGAAGGTTTTTACTAGAAGATTTGATTTATACAACCCTTTGTACAAACCCACTCTCACAACCAGCAGCCACGAGAACTCCTAGCAATACACCAACGAATCCAGACCCACGATCTGGTTCGCAATACAAATGTTCAGCACTTAGCTGGTTGTGCTATTCTAGCACTTCTACACTCTCTGTTTATGATTTACAAATGACAGCACAATACTACAGAGCGTGTAAATAGAAGAGTATGTGACACAGAGTTGAGTAAAGCGTTCTGTGCTTGTGTCACTTGTATCAAGCTGGTTCAAGATGAACTCTGCATGTGCTTGTGAAGGTTAGCTTGTATGTTCAATGAAATGTTGTCTGATTCGTCACCCTTCACTACTGCTCTTCTCTTCTGTATATACCCTTTGGATACAACGATAATAAATGTAGTCAATAGACACATTTAATGTATCCAAATTGAATTTTCTGCAGCGTCTTAAATGCATGTACGATGAAAGTACAGCTCCATTAAATGCATTACCCTTTTTAGCAACTATGCACAGTTTGTACCATATATCTGTGTATCTGATATTAGCTCAAAGTAGTTCCAACGACTACAAATCATTGCAGAGATGTCAAAAGTTTCAAATCAAGTTGTACGTGGATTCAAACATTCCAAGAATACGTTCTGCTAATTTGCTTCTAATTTAGCAGGTCCGTCGATCTGGTTTCTAAATTTTGAACTGATTTTCTTGATTGGGTTCTTATCTTGATCCGAATCATACTGCTCTTGTCTCTTCTTTATACTGACTCAAGTATTAATCTCTGTATGCTCATATCCTCAGCTTCATACAACTTGTAGAGTTAATCTGCTCTGAGCTGGTTTTCTCAACTAATCTTTCAGCTGGTTACTCGTCACCTCAGCTGGTCTGTTATCTATGATTTGTACTTATAGCTGTAGATCACTGTTTTCCTGCTCTTCGTATTTTCACGACTAAATTTCCCTTATCTGGTTAAATAACTCTACACTGGAATTTGCATACCTTACTATTCAACTGGTTTGTCTTTACACCTTAATACAGATTACCTTTGCTGGTTTGTCCTAAACCAGCATACCTGAATGCTCTGAGCTGGTTTTTCCTTGACCAGCTTGACTCTTCTACGATCTGGTTTCTACATCCAACGTAGTAAGCGTCGTCCAGATCTTGTCACTTTGGTCCAATTGACCTTTTTCATGGATTTTATTTTCTCGTCATTTTTCATCACCAAAACTTTTGAAATTTATCCTAACAGGTACCAATTAATGGACCAAAAAATCAGATAGCGCGCTTTCAAAAAGGGTTTTAAAATATCAACACGTAATATTAAAATGGCAGATGTGCCACGTCTAAGCTGAATCAGCATAGATCACACCTAAGCTGAATCAGCACGGAGCACACCTAAGCTGAATCAGCACGGAGCAGAGCTGCGCGATCTCAATGAGTAAAAATATGAGTTGCATTATCTCTGGTTCTTGAAAGGTTTTTAGCATCAAGAAATAGATCGGGTATGATAATAAATCATGTGGAAAAAACCCGAACCTACTATCTGATAATTGAAATCTGAAAGCTGGTTTTAAAACAAGTATGCAATGTAAAGCAGTAAAGAAAACAAACGCTGGAATTTTTTCTGGAAGTTTGGAGCTGAATCTCCTACGTCTCCCCTTCTTCCATTTCTGGAATGATTCACTAGAAGACTTTGATCTTACAGCAATCTGTATAGACCCACATCAGCTGGGACTTGCCCACTGCCCAAAGCTGAGACTCCTAGACACTCTGAACAACAGCTTGCAGGCTGTGTGACTCTATCAACAAGAACATGTTTAACGTCTCTGTTCAAAGACTACATAGATTATGCGTATATTTGGGGTGATTTACTCATCTATTCCATTTAGATCTTGGCTTCATATGTGAGTAAATCTATGTGTGATAAATATCACAGTGTAAGCTCACTCTCTCAAATTGTTTTCTCACACACTGGGAAGTGCTTCTTCAAAGCTGATATCTTCATCCTCTTCCAAAGTTGTGCAGTCGACTAAAATGATTCTGCATTTAAGCTCTCGGTTGTGCACCAACTCACACATGGGCACCAGCTCTCAGCTTGTACACCAGTTGCCTCCTGTGTGTACCAGCTCTCGACTATTGCACATACCCTCTCTCTTTCTTTGTTTCTCTCATGCATCATATTCTTCATCAGTTCAGATCTTGATATATATAGCCTCTATGCTGATATATTCGTTGGACACAAGTTCCTAGCCATTGAAAAAGCTTCTGTAAAGTTTGTGACATTGTTGTACCTGATGTCCTTTATCATTAATGCATTTGCAGGCTTTGTTGACTTTGAGCATGTGACTCTAAACCTGATGGGACATGATGAAGCAAATCAGTTTGAACTTCTTTAATCCAGTTTTCGCATACGCTCATGTTCAAACTGCTTTACTCATGATCAGATAGCCTGTTGTCTGAGCTGCTCGCTTCTCATCCGATCTGTTATGCTCTGTTCTTCCTCTTTCAGCTCTAGTCTGTTTCTACGCTTCTCATTTGAGATGCTCTTATCTGTTCTAATCTTCTCTAAGCTGATCGACTCTCTGCTGATTTTATCCGTGCAGCTCTGTTCTGTTAAACCCTAAGTTGATCTGTTCTATTAAGCTCTAAGCTGATCTGATCGTTAGGCTCTAAGCTGATTCTGTCTGAGCTACTTACACGTCCGTTCTAAGCTCTGATATGCTCTTGTAAGTTCTAATCTGATCTGATTCTCGTTGCGCTTCTAATTTGGTCAGACCTGATTCTAAATCTATTCTACCCTGAGCTGATTCTACTTTGTTATGCTCTAAGATGATCTAAACTGCTTCTCTGATCTGATCTAATCTGCTTACTATAAGCTGATTCTGTCTTGTTCTCATATGAACTGCTCTAAAATTATCTGATTCTCACTTTGCTTCTAATCTGATATGTTTCTAAGCTCTGAGCTGATCTGAACTGAATATTTTTCATCTGTTCTGATTTGAACCTACTTTTCTCTAAGTTGTTCACTCTGAAATGATTCATTTGATCTTATCCGTTGAACTGTAAGCTGAACTATGATCTGCACTTGATCTTTGAATTGAAACACTTCTCTCCTGAGCTGATATCTGCTCTGAACTGGTTTCTTCTGTGCTGATCTTCGCTCTAAGCTGGATCAGCTTGGATGTCATCGTTGGATCAGTTTTGGCTTCCCCTACTGGATCAGCTTGGACATCTTCTCAATTGCACTCAGTTCGTCACTTTCAGCTCACGTCTGATCTGCTTCAGCTTAGACCTATGCACTCGATTAAATCTTTAGAATCATAAGAACAAGTTTTGTGTTCATAAAAATCCAGATTCGATCTGCTACGCATATCCAAAAATGGGTAATACTATCAAATCTTTATACACAAAAACTGTTGCAGCTTAAGCTCTATGTTGCGCAAAAATACTATTTTTATAGTCTTCGCCTGACGGTACTCTAACGCAATAACCTATCGCTAATAATTCAGGTTGGATAGGTAATTTATTATCAAAAGCTTCTGATACAAAAGAATGGGTTGCATCAGAATCTAACAAAGCTACAGTAGGCACACTAGCGAAAATAATTTTACCTGTAACTACCATAGAGTCTGGTGTAGCCTGATCGGCTGTCATCACATAGGATCTACTGGTATTGAGTTGTTTAGACTGCTGACAATTCTTAGAGATGTGACCAGGATTACAACATTTGTAACACACGTTCTGACCAGATCGACACTGACCAGTATGGTTCCTTTGACAAACTAGGCAAACTGGCCGGTTATCAATCCTAGGAACTGTGTTGATCGGTTGAGGTTGTAGAGGTCTTTGTCTCTGAGATCTCTGCTGGTTGTTGATGGGTCTCTTGGCTTGCCTCTGGTCATTATGTTGAAAGGCTTGGCATTTTAGTTGACGTTCTTCATCAATCTCCTTCCAATCTTGCTTAGCTCGCAGGGCTTTGTTAACTGTTGCCCCGTAATCTATTGGTTCAGCTAGCCTAACGTCATATTTCAACGTTGGCCGTAATCCATTAACAAAGTGATGGAGCTTCTCCTCCAGGTCTCTTCCTACCAGAGGAACAAAGTAACAACCTCTTTCGAATTTTCGGATATAATCCCGCACTGGCATACCCCCTTGCTTCAGAGTTAAAAACTCCCTCTTGAGTTAAGACCTCACATCAACTGTGAAATATGTTAGAGTAGATGCCCAACTAGCCAACTTGTGGCGTGTGGGTTTTATTGACTCTTGTACAAACGATCTTTATATATGATATTCGCATTCTTTTATATGGCATTCTTTACTTTCATTATGTGTGTAATGATTTACAATTGTGTTGAGTAAAGACCTAGAATACACTAAAGCGTATGTTAGATGTGATAGTGGGTATGACGGCTATCATGAAACACATCTAATAGTCGCTGTGTATTCTAAACATGTTCCTAGTCGATTGGGCCGTCAAAATGAGGATAAGGCCGCCCGAGTTCGAGACTAGTATCTGCCTAGCTGTATCCCTGAACCATTGAGGGTCACACAAGTACTGGATTCGAAATTCCCACACGGATACTCAGCTCAATGTGTTGAGCACGAGAAGAGGATTTCGGGAAGTGCGACTTCCTAAAAGTCAACAGGGGTCAAACCGGGGATTTGACTCTGCTGAGGGGAAAACGGTCATTTTGCTATTTAGGGTTTGATAATCTGAAAAATTGTTTTTCGCGTCATAACATTCAGTTTTGGAAACTGAGTCGATCGGTACGATCTGATCGTCGATCGGAGTTACGATGAAGTCACAGCGATAGATATCGTCATTTGGACCCGGGCCCGTTGGACCGGCCCAAGCCCAACTTTAAGTCTATTTAATTAGACTTAGTGACTTGATTAATTACATGATTCATAACCTAACCCTAAGCAAAACACACGCCTCCCTCCCTTCTCTTCTCTCGCCGCCGCCGCCGCCGCCGTCGCCGCCAACTTCGCCGGAATTTGTTCCGGCCTAGTTTTTCGAGGAGAATCCGATCGTACTGATCTCGTCAGGACTTCTAGTGCAGTCTGACGAAGGAGTCTCGGATCTGGTCGTGGACCGGATTGGCGTATCTACCGCAATCTACCGAGAAGAGCCGGATTATTGTAATCACGGTTGGAGCCAGGCACGAGTGCCAGAGAGGTAACTCGCTAAACGCCCTATGTATGTCGATACATTGTTTATTGAATTTTTCGTATTGATCGCCTCCCGGTGCTATATTTTGTTCTTCCGCTGCCTGACCGGGGGGGCGGATCCGGATCCACAACAAAATATTGGTTATAGAACACCTTCTTGAATTCTTCCCAAGTGAGCATAGCCAGGTCTAATGTCAGTTTGGCTCCTTCCACCATATCATGGCATCTCCTCTCAGCATATAGATAGCACACCTAGGTCTATCCTGGTCTGATAAGCACAGATATTCGAAAATAACTTCTAGAGATTTGATCCATCTTTTAGCTATTAGCGGATCATTTTTACCAGAAAAATCTTGTGGGCGTTGACGTCTAACCCGTTCCTGAGGATCCTCGTGACTAAACGTTCGTTCAGTTTAATGGCCAGTTCCTTAGCTTGATTGATCAACCAAGCGTTCCAATAGCTGAGACATACCAGCTAGGACACGATTACTACCACCTGATTCACCATCTTCTTCTATAATATCTCTTCTTCCTATTCATCTTCCTGACATTTATCAATATTCATAGCCCAAATCACCACAATACTAACACGAAAGAATACTATATGCCAAAACATGCACTCACAGGTTAACTGAAGCGGCTGGCGAGGACTATATCATACTGGAAGACTTGTTTTATCTCAAGGACCATGCTTTGATACCAAGTTGTGAGGCCTCGATCCGAATATTATAGATAAATAAACTAGGAATGTGCAAATTAAAATAATCTATAATTTTAATATATCAAACTGTAATGCAACAACCTGTTCAGGACTGATTTGCAACCTTGTAAAAATTTCAGATTGCACACTATCTAACAGATTGGATGATATGTATGCGGAACTTATATATACATATATGAAAAGGTATAAAATTCATTCAGAGTCCGTTGAATAAGTTGGAAGTAATCTGGGTCATACTCAAAAGCTTCGTCTAACATTATGTACAAGAAAAGACTGTGAACTTAAATAGCATGGAAACGAATGTCCACGATAAACACCCCCGATCTGATCCAGCCGCACCAACCAGCTCTGACTAAACCTCATTACCTGCACTTAATAGAACTAGTGAGCCTAGAGGCTCAACAAGTAAAGTCTGGAAATAACGAATACATGCAATACAGGTGTAAACTGAACATACTTGAACCTACTTAAAACATTTAAAGGAAGTAAGCTTTAACATAAACTTTTCTCAAATATTGTGGTTGTAAACAACCTTGTTCTCAGTTCTTATTTTCTATTGAGTTATGGTGCAGAAGCTCTCCTTGGGTCATAGTCGCTTGATGAAGCTATCATCTGAAAATCAGGAACTAGGGAATAAATCCAAACTGTACTGCTTGAAGGGGCACAAAGGTTCATCAACCAATATTCTCACACTTCCTATGTGACCTGTTTGAATGGGCACAAAGGTTCATCAACCAATATTCTCACACTTCCTATGTGAAGGGCACACTGGTTCGTCAGCCAGCGTCCTCACCATTCCTAGGCTGATCGTCTGTTATCTTTGCCATAATTCACTTTAAAATTGAAATATACTTCCTTTAAAACTTTATGATATATGACAGGGAAACTTCTGTCGTTCCTTCTTCGTCACCTTGCCATATATCATTAAAACATTTTCTCTGCTAAAACTTTGCTCTTTTCTGAATAAGATCACTTATAGATATATGGTTCGGTGTTTTAAAACTCGATTAATCTTCGAAAGTTCGCTATTTTAAAAACTCGATTGATGTTCGAAAGCTACTGAGAGTACATCAGAATTCAATCAAAGAAAAAACTCGAATCCGCTCAGGTTATAGATACGAATAACGAATAACAGAGCTCTAAAATGATGAACTATTTCTTGAAAGGACCGTTTTAAAGAGATAGTAGGCGCTGTTGTCAAGAATTAAAAATTTTGCACGCTGCTATTTCACAGATGAGGTGAAATACCTCTGGTTCTTAAACATTAAAAAATACAGAGCACCGGAGACAGATCTGGTATGTTAATAAAACATGCGGAAAACACCAGACTGAATCCTATATTTTAAAACATCACAAACAGATTTATGTGCAACATAAATCTGTTCGAGACTTACTGTGTGTGAGTTAACTGTGTATGCGTGAATGCTGAAAATAAATGCAAGTGCTGAAAGCTTAAACAGAATACAATACTCAATCGATTTGTTTATGGAAGTTCGGACTTCAATGTCCTACGTCTCCCCTTCTTCCACCTCGGAAGGTTCCACTAGAAGATTTGATCTATACATCGTGTACAGACCCAATCCCGTAACCAGCAGCTGCGAGAACTCCTAGACTCTACCAGCCCTCGGCTGTTCACTCAAACTTGTTTAACGTCTCTGTTCAAAGACTACATACACAGAGTTTAACGTCTTCGTGCTTGGATGGGAACTGATTTGCATTTGGGTTTTGAGATTCATTCACTATACAATGAATGTGAATGAATCTCTGTGTGTGAGATTTTTACAATGAAGCGCTCAACTCTCTGTTTCTCTATTCCTCACACACTAGGGAAGATGCTTCTACAAAAGCTGATTCTAGCTCAGTTGTCAACTCCAATAAGCTCCTCTACGAAAGATAGTTGACAGCTTCTCTTCTGATTTTTCTTCCCTTTGATTGTTGTCTTCTTTTGATTAATATTTTCTGTGCAACAACAATTCTAACAGCCACCTCTTCAATGGTGTTCTTCTTGTTGGGGATCCGGATCACGCCCCCCGGCCAGGCAGCGGAAGAACAGAAAACAGATGCCGGGAGACGATCAATACGAAAAATTCAATAACAAACTACGACATTCATAGGATGTTTAGGTGACTACCTTGCTGGCACTTGTGCCTGGCTCCAACCGTAGTTACAATAACGTCGGCTCTTCTCGGTAGATTGCGGTAGATATCGCCAATCCGGTCCACGACCAGAAACGAGACTCCTTCGTCAGCCTGTACTAGAAGGACTGACGAGATCAGCATGAACGGATTCTCCTCGTCAAATTGGCCGGAAACGATTTTCCAGCGAAGACGGGTGGCGGCGGCGACGGCGCACGGCGGCGGCGGCGACGGCTTGTAGAGAGGAGGGAGGGCGGCGGCCAATGCTTTTAGGGTTAGGTTAAGTGTTGTGAGTTGTGTTAATCAAGTCTTGGTTTAACTCTAATTAAATAGACTTAAGTGTTGGACTTGGACCGGCCCAACGGGCCCGGGTCCAACAATGAACATTCAGTTCATCTCCACCACCGAGACTTCATCGTAACTCCGATCTCCGATCAGATCGGACCGATCGACTCAGTTTCCGAAACTGAATAATATGATCTGAAAAACAATTTTTCAGAACTCCAGTGCAAAATGACCGTTTTGCCCCTCAACAGCGGGAAACCCCGGTTTGACCCCTGTTGACTTTTAGGAAGTCGCACTCCCCGAAATCCTCTTCTCGCGCTCAACACATTGAGCTGAGTATCCGTGCGGGAATCTCGAATCCAGTACTTCCACAACCATTGTGGCTCCGGAATCACAATTCCGGACTTGCCCAACGGATCATGGTAAGAGCGTCTAGCAACATCGCCCCATGATCCCCTAGGTATCACTGATAGTGCCTGAAAGAACCAGTTGGTCGTGGTTAGCGTACAGTACGGTCCTTTCAATCCATATATCCCGATCAGATCAACGACCATTGGTAAATCAAGAGTCGCTATAGATCCGATAGCTATGCATACATCTTGGAGATCGAATAGTGACATCGCGATTGTAACTAGGTAAACACATTTACCTAAAACACTTCTAGTACTCTGGCCAGAGATTTATACACTATTATCCCCTCAGATAGCATAGGATATCCACGCATGTCTGCGAGCGGTGAATCCTCGACAACGATGCATCGACTCCTACATACATCGGGGTCTCACCCAATCCCGACGTCTTATGACCCCAAGTGAGTCGGAAAACGGGTCAAAGTGAGACGCCTATCATGTAGAGTCTCAATGACGTTTCGAGTCGTGAGGACTAATAAGTACAACCAAGACCTCGGACTTATCCACTCGACAAATGGTAACCACTTGGAAAGTCCGAACCAGGGTAGTTCGATAGATCACCAGGTCACTATCTATCTGCATGCTCAGAACATCACAATGCTCCCTACCAATGAAACATGGTACTTCGCATCGTAGATACTAGTCTCGAACTCGGGCGGCCTTACTCTCATTTTGACGGCCCAATCGACTAGGAACATGTTTAGAATACACAGCGACTATTAGATGTGTTTCATGATAGCCGTCATACCCACTATCACATCTAACATACGCCTTAGTGCATTCTAGGTCTTTACTCAACGCAATTGTTAATCATTACACACATAATCAAAGTAAAGAACGCCATATAAAAGAATGCGAATATCATATATAAAGATTGTTTCATACAAGAGTCTATAAACCCACACGCCACAAGTTGGCTAGTTGGGCATCTACTCTAACACTTCTCGTATATAAGCCTCTGTTCAAATTCAATCCGTTGGACACAAATTCTTCCCGTTCAAAATATGTCTTGTAAAGTACAGACAGGGAGATGTCCTTGTGTCCTTTTCTTTGCAGGCTTTTTGTCATCTTGTGATTTGCCTTTACGTTCCAGCAGCTGGTTGCTCCCACAACTAAATTCCAGCAGCTGTTGCTTTTCCTTAGCGCAACAGCTGCTTCCAACTCTTCTTCAATTCATCAACACATCTTATGTTTCTATTCCAGTAGTACAACATCAATCTTCTGGTATTGCACTTCATCTATTGAAATCATCTTTGTATTTCTGTTCTTCGACTTTTGATTCTACCATCTAATTAACCGCTGCTTTTCAATTTTGATTGCAACAACTAATTCGTCTTTGCGCAACTACTGTTCATCTTCGTTATCGTGCGACATCTCTGTTTCACTGTTGATCTTTGAATATTTGCAACAACTGCTTTGTAAATATTTCTTCTGCTCAATGTTCAACGATCGAGATCATTTGTTCCTACTGCCTGCTGTTTCACACTTTCTTCGACTTCTGTTAATCTTCTTTTCCTTTGTTCCAGTTGACAGGTTTTTGTTCTTCTTTTCTTTTGCAATTGCTTTGTCTGGTTCATCTTCAATCCAGTCGACTGGTAAAATGCAGCGACTGGTTTATCTTCTTCAATCTAGTCGACTGGTAAAATGCAGCGACTGGTTTATCTTCTTCATACCAGTCTACTGGTAAAATGCAGCGACTGGTTTATCTTTGTTTTAATCTCTTCTGCTTTATTTTCAACTACTGCTGCGTCAGTGACAAGATCTTCAACAACTGATTGTTCCAAACTTCATTTCAACAACGTCTCGTGAATTGGAGAAATCTGTTTATCAATCGATGTTGCTCTATCGCTTTTCTTCACAACGTTTAACCAGATTTCTCCTATTCACATCGAACCAGATTTCTCCTATTCGATGTATGCAGATTTCTCTTTTCTTGACACATCCAGATTTCTTCCATCAACTGGTCCAGACTTCTACTGTCAATAACCAGACTTCAACTATTCTTTCTCTTGTGTTTGTAACGTTCCAGACTTCTCTGTATATAGGATATCAATTTCAGATTTCTTCTGTTCACTTCGAATCGGACTTCTCATGTTCACCTCGAACCAGACTTCTTCAATCTTCAACATTATGCGTTCCTGATTTCTCCTCTTCGAATATCTCCTCACTTCACCACCAATAGCAGATTTCTTCATCCAGACTTCAACTATTTGCTCCACAACAGAATTCTTCTATTCACTTCAAAACAGATCTCTTCCTTTTCTTCAACGAACTTCTCGATAGTAGATTTCTGTCAACACAGATTTTATTCTTCTCTTCGACTGGACAAACTTCTTTGCTTCTTCTATTTGATTCCAGACTTCATAGATTTTTCTGCGCACTTCGTAAAGATGTTAGTAACACAATAATAGGTTTTGTGTAATTCAAAACTTAATCAGGATCTGTTTACACAGATCCATCAATCTCTCCCTTTTTGATTTACACAAAACCTTAAATAACAAGCGCATGATCTAACAAATCTCTCCCTTTTTGTGGGAATCAAAAAGAGATCGAAAGCTGGTCTTCCCGAAATTTTAAATCAAAGCTCTCCCTACACTGTCACAACAAAAATAACGTGACAGCAGGAGTATTTAGATTTTGAAACCGAAAAGCATTTTGGGAAGAACCGTATGCAACATTATGCTATAATTGAAAAAGACGATTGAAACAAAACAAAAACTAAAACTGATGCATACACAGATAGCTCACATTAATAAAGACAAAGACGCCACTCTCCCTGTCTTTTATAACATAAGCTCAAATCATTTTAAAAACATCGAAACATCAGCTGAAATTCCGCAGAGAGTTTGAAAACTATCAGAGCACTTTAAACATTGTTTCAAATAAACAAATGTGCTACTGAGTTACTCACATATGAAGAACCAGAAAGAAAATGTGACAGATAAAAGCTCAGATTTTCATTCTCCTATTTCGTCCCATGTGCTTGTCACCGAGTGCCTCACTCCAGGTGAACTTACAGCACAACGAAAATAGAATCTTGGCATCCGCACAGAACTCGCGCATTCCGTGACAGTTCATCAAGAGAAAACCAGTTTTGTATTAAAACAAATCATTTTCATCTGGCTTTCATAATATAAGCTTCTCAAAATCATTTGAACATATTTTAAAAACATAGAACATGTGTTTTAAAAAGAGTGCTCGTTCAAGAACAAACTGCTCTGATACCACTTGAAAGGACCGGTTTAAAGAGATAGCAGGCGCTGTTGTCAAGAATTAAAAATTTTGCGCGCTGCTATTTCACAGATGAGGTGCAATACCTCTGGTTCTTGAACATTAAAAAATACAGAGCATCGGTGTGAGACCTGGATTGTATTAAGATTTATCTGTTGATTGTATCGGTTTTGGGAGTTTTCTGCTGGTCGAATCTCTGTTTGAGAGTTGGTTTACATTTTTGGGTCTGAAATAGCATTTGGAGCAATTCTGGAAGTTTTCGTGTTTTTGAGATTTTTGAGTATCAGCTGGTTTTGTGAGCTAGCAGCTGGTCGGTGATGAATCCAGCAGAAGCGTGTTTCAGCGTGACATTCCTGAAACGCCGTCGTTTGCGTGAAGTTTGGTTGCGCGTGTTGTGATCAGCAGGTGCTTTAGTGTTTTCGTGTAGCGAGGGCAAAACGACTGCGTTTAGTTTAGTTGGCGCGACGTCGTTTGGATGTTGCGTCTGGTACCAGCTGGTGGAATTGCGTGCGTATGTCTGCTGGTTGTTCAGCAGAAGCAGATGTCAATGCGGGTCAACATTCCTGTAGCTCGAAGAGGAAACGTCATCGTTTCGTTGTTTGCGACTGGGGAGTCCAGCTGCGAGTGATTTTCGTTACTGTAGCTTGCTGCTGGTATTTTGCGATTTTTTTAGCGTTAATTGAGAATCAGCAGTTGGTTCCTTGCGTCTGCTGTTTGTAGTGCTCCTGATTATGTCTGTGGATTGTTTTTAAGATTTCAGCAGTTGTGGGAATTATTTAAGGAAGACTTGGTCTTCGAATTTGTGATATCAGTTCCCATACTTAGAAATTTCCAGTCTTTCGTTCTTTGTTCTTCGAACCCTAGAGCACTGTTCACCGTCAGCTATTCCGGTGAATTCCCGTTGTTTTCGATGATTTTTTTGCTCGTGCGAGATAGCGTTGGACTCCTCTCGAGAAGCTCTTCCATTTCGTACCAGTTTTAGAAGCTATAATTGGCTAGTTGAGGAATGCGAAGTTGCTGCCGTTCGAGTGTTGCGTCGATCGGGTAGAACTACATTCTGGTTTTCGGTGAGACCTTGTTCCTAGCCATAGTTTTAAGCTTTCTGTGTAATTTTTGAGTTATATTGAGCAGCTGGTTGAGTTTGACTCCCAGCCGTGAGCTTGATTAGCAACCCGTTAGATTTATGTTGTGTATGCAGTGTGTTAACAGGCTTTTACCAGAGTCTTCGGGATTTCTCGCAGTGTTAATTGTTGCTCAGTATAAGGTACGGATTTGAGCTTATATTACAGCGAGGTTATGGCTTGGATGATTGTAGTTGCTGGTATGTGGAATGGTCGTGCCTGCTGGTTGTGTCCTGTTGAGGATTCTGTATGCTATTGTGTTATTGCTGTGTTGCATAGGTGTATATGCTTGTATTCCAGCATGTTGCATACACGCATGGTATTCCTTTTTCCAGCTTTGGTAGTCTTTGTACCTTGTTGTATTGTTGTTGTTTCTTACCAGGATGTGAGGGCGAGCGGCAATACCGCACTCTCATCTCCCTGCTGGGATCGTAGCCACCATGCGCAGAGTGGTTAACTACCACAGTTCATGGGCGAGAAAACAGCAGGTTGAGTTGTTTGATGCATCTGGTAAGTGGGTGTAGTGTCATGGAGAGTGGCTCACTACCACACTGTGAACACACCCCGTGGCCACTGTATGTTGTTGATGATGTTAGAGTAGATGCCCAACTAGCCAACTTGTGGCGTGTGGGTTTTATTGACTCTTGTATAAACGATCTTTATATATGATATTCGCATTCTTTTATATGGCATTCTTTACTTTCATTATGTGTGTAATGATTTACAATTGTGTTGAGTAAAGACCTAGAATACACTAAAGCGTATGTTAGATGTGATAGTGGGTATGACGGCTATCATGAAACACATCTAATAGTCGCTGTGTATTCTGAACATGTTCCTAGTCGATTGGGCCGTCAAAATGAGAATAAGGCCGCCCGAGTTCGAGACTAGTATCTGCGATGCAAAGTACCATGTTTCATTGGTAGGGAACATTGTGATGTTCTGAGCATGCAGATAGATAGTGACCTGGTGATCTATCGAACTACCCTCGAGCACGAGAAGAGGATTTCAGGAAGTGCGACTTCCTAAAAGTCAACAGGGGTCAAACCGGGATTTGATTCTGTTGAGGGGCAAAACGGTCATTTTGCTATTTAGGGTTTGATGATCTGAAAAATTGTTTTTCACATCATAACATTCAGTTTTGGAAACTGAATCGATCGGTCCGATCTGATCGGCGATCGGAGTTACGATGAAGTCGCAGCGATTGATATCGTCATTTGGACTCGGGCCCGTTGGACCGGCCCAAGTCCAACTTTAGTCTATTTAATTAGACTAATTGACTTCATTAATGACAACTCTCAACAAAACCTAACCCTAGACTAAAAGCACACGCCGCCTCCCTCCTCGCTCTCACGCCGCCGCCGCCGTCGCCTCCACGCGCCGCCGCCGTCGCCGCCCCGTTGTCGCCGGAAACTTGTTTCCGGCCAAATTTTCGAGGAGAATCCGATCGTGCTGATCTCGTCAAGACTTCTAGTGCAGTCTGACGAAGGAGTCTCGAATCTGGTCGTGGACCGGATTGGCGTAACTACCGCAATCAACCGAGAAGCGCCGGGTTCTTGAAACACCGGTTGGAGCCAGGCACGAGTGCCAGCGAGGTAACACGCCTGAAACACCCTATGTATGTTGATACATTGATTGTTGTTATTCGTATTGATCGCATCCCGGTTAAAAATTTTTGTTCTTCCGCTGCCTGCTGGGGTGCGGATCCGGATCCCCCAACAGATGATTCTTGGAGCTATGTTTGAGTTCCTTAGCTCCCTTGTAGGTTGAGCCTTCCGTTGCTATCCGATGTCTCATGCATAGCATCTGCATTTTATTCCTTGCTGTTTATTGCTGTTGTATGGTTGCTCTCCGTACTAGGGTTTGACCACATGTCCCTCAGGGGCTTGGTTTGTTTCTTTGTTGCCTTGGTTTCAGGAAACCCAGGTTCTACAGCTGGTCGTGGTTTTAACCCAGCTGGTGGTGCCCCAGGAGGTGGCTAGCGTGTCCCAGTTGCATATAGCCTACTTATATATATGTATCAGTTAGCCAGGGGGATGCCCTGCGCTTTATTGTTGTACCCGTAGGGGAGTCTGATACATGTTTTGAATTATGTATGCTTTATTGTTGGTTGTTTTATGAATTGGGAAACTTATTTTAAGTATCGTTGTATTTTAAATTATATGTTTAAAACCGTCGGGCCTTAAAGCGAAAATTTTACCCACTTTTTGATAGCTTCCGCATGTGTTTATCTGTTGTGAGCACGAGGCCTGACAACCGGAGACAGATCTGGTATGTTAATAAAACATGCGGAAAACACCAGAACTGAATCCTATATTTTAAAACATCACAAACAGATTTATGTGCAACATAAATCTGTTCGAGACTTACTGTGTGTGTGCTAACTGTGTATGCATGAATGCTGAAAATAAATGCAATTGCTGAAAGCTTAAACAGAATACAATACTCAATCAATTTGTTTATGGAAGTTCGGACTTCAATGTCCTACGTCTCCCCTTCTTCCACATCGGAAGGTTCCACTAGAAGATTTGATCTATACATCGTGTACAGACCCAATCCCGTAACCAGCAGCTGCGAGAACTCCTAGACTCTACCAGCCCTCGGATGTTCACTCAGAACTTGTTTAACGTCTCTGGCAATTGCTGAAAGCTTAAACAGAATACAATACTCAATCAATTTGTTTATGGAAGTTCGGACTTCAATGTCCTACGTCTCCCCTTCTTCCACATCGGAAGGTTCCACTAGAAGATTTGATCTATACATCGTGTACAGACCCAATCCCGTAACCAGCAGCTGCGAGAACTCCTAGACTCTACCAGCCCTCGGATGTTCACTCAGAACTTGTTTAACGTCTCTGTTCAAAGACTACTTACACAGAGTTTAACGTCTTCGTGCTTGGACGGGAACTGATTTGCATTTGGGTTTTGAGATTCATTCACTATACAATGAAGGTGAATGAATCTCTGTGTGTGAGATTTTTACAATGAAGCGCTCAACTCTCTATTTCTCTATTCCTCACACACTAGGGAAGATGCTTCTACAAAAGCTGATTCTAGCTCAGTTGTCAACTCCAATAAGCTCCTCTACGAAAGATAATTGACAGCTTCGCTTCTGATGTTTCTTCCTTTTGATTGTTGTCTTCTTTTGATTAATCTTTTCTGTGCAACAACAATTCTAACAGCCACCTATTCAATGGTGTTCTTCTCGTATATAAGCCTCTGTTCAAATTCAATCCGTTGGACACAAATTCTTCCCGTTCAAAATATGTCTTGTAAAGTACAGACAGGGAGATGTCCTTGTGTCCTTTTCTTTGCAGGCTTTTTGTCATCTTGTGATTTGCCTTTTACGTTCCAGCAGCTGGTTGCTCCCACAACTAAATTCCAGCAGCTGTTGCTTTTCCTTAGCGCAACAGCTGCTTCCAACTCTTCTTCAATTCATCAACACAGCTTCTGTTTCTATTTCAGTAGTACAACATCAATCTTCTGGTATTGCACTTCATCTATGGAAATCATCTTTGTATTTCTGTTCTTCGACTTCTGATTCTACCATCTAATTAACCGCTGCTTTTCAATTTTGATTGCAACAAATAATTCGTCTTTGCGCAACTACTTTTCATCTTCGTTATCGCGCGACATCTCTGTTTCACTGTTGATCTTTGAATATTTGCAACAACTGCTTTGTAAATATTTCTTCTGCTCAATGTTCAACGACCGAGATCATTTGTTCCTACTGCCTGCTGTTTCACACTTTCTTCGACTTCTGTTAATCTTCTTTTCCTTTGTTCCAGTCGACTGGTTTTTGTTCTTCTTTTCTTTTGCAATTACTTTGTCTGGTTCATCTTCAATCCAGTCGACTGGTAAAATACAGCGACTGGTTTATCTTCTTCAATCCAGTCGACTGGTAAAATGCAGTGACTGGTTTATCTTCTTCAATCCAGTCGACTGGTAAAATGCAACGACTGGTTTATCATCTTCATACCAGTCGACTGGTAAAATGCAGCGACTGATTATCTTTTCTTAAATCTCTTCTGCTTTATTTTCAACTACTGATGCGTCAGTGACAAGATCTTCAACAACTGATTGTTCCAAACTTCATTTCAACAACGTCTCGTGAATTGGAGAAATCTGTTTATCAATCGATGTTGCTCTATCGCTTTTCTTCACAACGTTTAACCAGATTTCTCCTATTCACATCGAACCAGATTTCTCCTATTCGATGTATGCAGATTTCTCTTTTCTTGACACATCCAGATTTCTTCCATCAACTGGTCCAGATTTCTACTGTCAATAACCAGACTTCAATTGTTCCTTCTCTTGTGTTTGTAACGTTCCAGAATTCTTTGTATATAGGATATCAATTTCAGATTTCTTCTGTTCACTTCGAATCGGACTTCTCATGTTCACCTCGAACCAGACTTCTTCAATCTTCAACATTATGCGTTCCTGATTTCTCCTCTTCGAATATCTCCTCACTTCACCACCAATAGCAGATTTCTTCATCCAGACTTCAACTATTTGCTCCACAACAGAATTCTTCTATTCACTTCAAAACAGATCTCTTCCTTTTCTTTAACGAACTTCTCAATAGTAGATTTCTGTCAACACAGATTTTATTCTTCTCTTTGACTGGACAAACTTCTTTGCTTCTTCTATTTGATTCCAGACTTCATAGATTTTTCTGCGCACTTCGTAAAGATGTTAGTAACACAATAATAGGTTTTGTGTAATTCAAAACTTATTCAGGATCTGTTTACACAGATCCATCATTTCTTGAAATTGGGTATAACATATAACAGATTATGGTTATACCTTCGAATCAAAGCTAATAGAATGAAGGATTAAACTTAAGTTTACAGAAGTAGTCCAGAGTGGACCTAAGAAGAATCTGCTTAGCTCAGAGTATTAAACAGATCACAAGCGTAAACCAGCTCAGAAAAAAAAATCAGATATGGGTTATTTGTGTTGGTGCAGTTTAGAGTATTTACCTTTGGCGACTTTCGAGCCGCTGCTCCGAACCGGTCCACTAGGGAGGTGGCCCTTGAACGGTTGAATCTCTGTGTGATGTCTAATCCGATCGGTGATCGGAATCTCAACTCCTTAACCGGTTTTCACTAGAAACGTAGTGAAGATTTTGCGAACGGAATCTCCGCATCAAGTTGACCGGAACGAATTTCGATGACGACGACGGCGGGCGGCGAGAGGAGGGACAAGAGTGAGGGGAATGGAAGCTTACGATGAGTTTTCAATACAACTTGGTGCAAATGAATAGTTCCCCCAAAGCCCCTATTTATAGATATTTCATGGGCTTAAACCAGTTTAATGGGCTCAGGCCAAGCCCAATCCCATTGTGCATTGGTTTCAAGTCCATCATAGTGGTGTCATCATAATCACGACCGACGATCAGATCGGACCGATCTGCAAAATTTCTAAAACTGTAAAATATGATGTGAAAAGAATTTTTCAGACCACCTAATCCAAAAAGCAGTTAGATCCCTATCAGCTAAAAGTAAAGTTATACTTTTCCTAGCAAATTTTGGAAGTCATACTCTCAACCTTCCTCTTACTATACTCAACACTTTGAGTGCCATATTCGTACGAGAACTGAGAAACCAGTACTTGTGTGACCCTCAATGGTTCAGTGATACAGCTAGTCGTGGCTCACAACTCCTTGTGACTCCGAAAACACATTTTCGGATTTACCCATCGGACCATGGTAGAGCGTCTAGCAACATCATCCCATAATACCCTAGGAATCATTGATAGTGTCTGCAAGAACCAGTCGATCATGGTTAACGTACAGTACGATCATTTCATCTCAAATATCCCAACCAAATCAATGAACATTGGTAAATCAAGAGTCGCTAGAGATTCGATAATCATGGATATATCATGGAGATGAAATAGTGACATCGCATGTGCTACTAAGTAAACTCATTTACCTAAAATACATCTAGTACTCTGGCCAAATTTTGTCACACTAGTATCTCATCATATAGCATAGGATATCCATGCACTTAAGCAGCGAATTCTTGACAACGAAGCGTCGAATTTAACGTGCATCGGTACCTCACCCAATCCCGCCACCTGAAGACCCCAAAGGAGTCGGTAAACGGGTCAAAGTGAGGAACATATCATGTAGAGTCTCAATGACGTTTTGAGTAGTAATAACTAATCAGTATAACCAAGAATTCAGACTTAATCTACTCAACAAATGAATTTGGAAAGTTCGAACGAGGGTAGCTTAATTGATCACCAATTACTATCCATCTGGACGCTCAGAACATCTCTATGTTTGGTACTTTGCGTCGCAGATGCTAGTCTCAAGTTCGGACGACCCTTATCATCTTTTGGATGGTCCAATCGACTAGGAACTAGTTTAGAAATATAATGACTATTAGATGTGTTTCATGACGGCTATCAAATCCATTATCATATATAACATAAACTATAGTGCATTCAAGGTCTTTATCCAACAATTTGTTATCATAATAATGAAGATAAAGAATGCCATAAATTTGCGAATTTCATAAATAAAGATCATTTTACATAGAGTCAAAAAGAACCCACATGCCACAAGTTGACTATTTGGACACCTACTCTAACAATTTGATCAACTCAGATTAGGAAAAATCAACACAACTTAAACGAGAAGACTATATTACGATGGTCAAACAAAGTCAACTCAGATTAGGGAGAATAACAGATCTCCAACTTAAGATCAGCTAAGAGAAAGTAAACAGATCACGACTCAATGATGACTAACTGTAACGACCAGACCATTTAGAAGTCCACAATTAGAGAGATATGAGAATGAGGGATTACATTGCTATTACAATTCGATTTTTGAATATTTCTATCTATGCTATGATCAATCTTTATTTTATTATGGATTGATATTCAAATGTTAGAATGCAAGTACAGTAAGTATTTAGTGACTTCTGAAAACCAAGTGGATCCTTTATTTAACTAAAATTCTCGGTTTCCATGCACATCTTTTGTTTAAAAAAAAACAGAGCACGCTTCTTATAGAGTTTGGCATATTGATATAACGTGTTTGTTTTCCTTAGTTATTGTAAATCATATAAATAGAATTTTAAGCTGCTTCATGCATCATTACTTTCAAATCAAATCATATTAAGCGGTGCTCGCTCTCAAGAAGCCGAACAAAATACTTTCAAAGTGTTTTAAAGGAGACAGGCGGTGTGCAAGAAGTATACTGAATTCTCTGCTGTTCTTGTGTTAAAGATACCAGGCAAGTAAACTCTGTTTCTTGCTCACTCGATAGAAAGCATATATTCAATTCTGTTTTATGATTATGTATGGTTTTAAAGAAAAGGGAGATGGCCTCGGCTGTTCTTCAAGAAAACCGTGAAGTTCATGCTCTGTTTTTGAAAGAAGTAGAGTTACTGTATTTTGAGTTAAAGATGCTTTAGAAAAGGTTTGGATGATGTTCTTATAATGAGTTCCTGAGTTTTTTCAGTAATTCATTTGTCGAAGTAGCTTACAAGTAGCTTATTCGATCATTTCCAGAAGTTTCATAAGATATGTCGAAGTCTTTAGAGAAAGGTAACCTTCATAGTTCATGGTTATCTGTATATTAAGAACAAGAGCTGGTTCTTATACCACTGCTGATATTGCCTTGTCGAAAATATTCTAAGTATGAAATCAGCAGCCCCATTTCTTTGTTGAAAACCAGCAGACGCAAATTCAGCAGATGCTTTGCTTTCGCAAATTCAGCAGATGCTTTGTTTTCGCAAATTCAGCAGATGCTTTGTTTTCACAAATCCAGCAGATGCCTTGTTAAAATCAGCAGATGCGTTTTATTGTCAAATTTCAGCAGTTGCGTCATCTTTCAAAAATTCAGTTGTAACGACTGGTTGTAACGACTGGTTGTAGCGACTGGTTTATGCGAACGACATCGTTTCACTTTAGAATTGTTTAAAAGATCTCGCGACTGGATTTTAGTCTTGCGACTGATTCCTAATCGTTGCGACTGGTATTATTACTCAGCTGGTATTAGTCTTGCGACTGGTACTATTCACTTCAGCTGGTTACTGTTCATTCTTCGTTTTCATCAGCAGATAACGAAATTTCAGAATTTTATTCTCTTTTCAATTCTGAATCAGTCCCAATGAATCTTTCGACTTATCTGACAGATTCAATTAGCTAAGTTATTCAGTTTTCATCTTCGCAAGCTTTATAAGGGAATTCTTTACAGTTCCAGAATATCATTTGATAAACAAAAACCAGTAACTTGAACAAAAGAAAGATAGAGAAGAACAATGTTTTATGAAATGTTTTAAGTTATGACAATGAAAAGGGTCCCTAATGAAAAGGTGAGCACGCGGCTGACGAACCGTGTGCCCTTTTAACTAGGAAGGATTAGGATTATAGGTCGACGGATCTGTATACCCCTTCAACCATGAGCTATAGTGCTATTAGCTTACAAGTAGCTTACTCGATCTTTTCCAGAAGTTTCATAAGATACGTCGAAATCTTTAGAGGAAGGTAACCTTCGTAGTTCATGGTTATCTGTATATTAAGAACAAGAGCTGGTTCTTATACCACTGCTGATATTGCCTTGTCAAAAATATTCTAAGTATGAAATCAGCAGTTTCATCTTTTTGTTGAAATTCAGCAGATGCTTTGCTTTCGCAAATTCAGCAGATGCTTTGCTTTCGCAAATTCAGCAGATGCTTTGCTTTTGCAAATCCAGCAGATGTTTTATAAAATCAGCAGATGCGTTTTATTGTCAAATTTCAGCAGTTGCGTCGTCTTTCAAAATTCAGCAGATACATTTCATTTTGATATTCAGCAGATGCGTTGGTTCCATAAAACTAGTAGCAGCTGGTTGTAGCGACTGGTTGTAACGACTGGTTGTAGCGACTGGTTATGGCGACTGGTTTATATGAACGACATCGTTTCACTTCACATTTGTCTAAAAGATCTCGCGACTGGATTTTTGCCTTGCGACTGATTCCTATTCGTTGCGACTGGTAATGTTCAACCAGCAGGTATTAGTCTTGCGACTGGTACTGTTCATCTCAGCTGGATACTGTTCATTCTTCGTTTTCTTCAATAGATAATGAAATTTCAGAATTTGATTCTCTTTTCAATTCTGAATCAGTTCAAATGAATCTTTCGACTTATACGACAGATTCAACTCTCTAAGTTATTCAGTTTTCATCTTCGCAAGCTTTATAAGGGAATTCTTTACAGTTCCAGAATATCATTTGAAAAGCAAAAACCAGTAACTCGAATTATGACAATGAAAAGGGTCCCTAATGAGAAGGTGAGTGCACGGCTGACGAACCATGTGCCCTTTTAACCAGGAAGGATTAGGATTACAGTTCGACGGATCTGTATACCCCTTCAACTACGAGCCATAGTGCTAAGACTGATATCAGGAGTTTGATCAAACGAAATGGACCACATGTTTAAAGTATTGTCATAATTTTCCAGAAAATGAATGAAGAGCACGAATGTGATTTTAATCACAGCTCTTAAGAATGTTTAAAGAAAATGTTTCCAGGATTGATTTATGTTTTATGCTTTCGTACTTCAATTAGATTTCATACTTATGTTTACGCTTGTTTATTCATAAGCGTAATACCAGTTCAGACTCCAGTATGCATTAGTTCAAGAACGATTGTATTATTTGCTTTTGCTATTCCAGATTTTACCTGCTGGGCCTTTGGCTCACTAGTTTATATTGAGTGCAGGTAATTCACAGCAGGAAGATGGAGGGAAATGAACAGGATGGAAGGAATGTGTTTATCGTGGACAACAGAGTTCTTTATTTCCTTCTGTTTCAAAGTTCATAGCTTCTTTTTGAGAACACTTTTGTATTGTACTGAATATTCTGATGCAAGTTGTATCAAAACAAAATTTCAGAGTTTTGTTATGTTTTCAACCAGACGTTATCACACTATGAGATGCATTATTGACATATGATATAGTTGCTCTCTTCATTTCCGCACCATTGCCTAAGTTATTCTAGATTTCTTATCTACGAATGCGAAGAATTTTATTATACTCGTTTCAACCCATATAGTTAGTAGCGATCCATTCTCCAACGTTTATAACTTTTGATTTCATTCAATTGAACCCCAAAACTTATGATTATTCCGTCCAGAAAATGAGGGTCGTTACAGTTGGTATCAGAGCATGGTCCTTGAGATAAACACACTTCCAGTCTGAGCAAATCTCTCCAGCTTCTGTAAAACTTGTGAGTTTTACGTTCATGTTTTAGCATAGATTAATCTCTCATATAGAATTGTGGTGGATTTGGACTACCCTTTTTCAGATATGTCAGGAAGAGGTAGAGGCAGAAGGAGTTTTGTCGAAGGAGATAGTGAATCAGAAGGCATAACTCCAGTCCTTTCCAATATGGCCCAACTTTTAGAACGTTTAGTCGATCAGACCTCTAATGGAAATGGTCATTCTTCGAGTAGAATGATTAGCAGAGAAGATCCTCAAGAGAAATTTAGGAGACAACGACCTCAAGAATTTTCTGGCACTACTGATCCCCTGGTGGCAGAAAGTTGGATAAAATCCATGGAGGTGATATTCGATTATCTTCATCTGACAGAATTAGAGAGACCTCGTTGTGCAATCTATATGTTGCGGGGAGACGCCATGATGTGGTGGGAAGGAGCCAAGTTAACTGTAGACTTGGAAATTCTCACATGGGAAGAGTTTAAGAGAGTCTTCTTCGAGCAATACTTCACTGTGGATGTTAGAGAACAGCTGCAGAGCGAATTCTTAACTCTGAAGCAAGAAGGATTGCCGATGCAGGATTACATCCGCAAGTTCGAGCGAGGATGTTACTTTGTTCCATTGATAGGGACAAACGCAGATGCTAAACTTCGCCATTTTATTAACGGGTTGAAGCCCATGATTAAACATGATGTTAGACTGGCAGAACCCGTAGACTACAAAACAGCGGTGAACAAAGCTTTGAGGGCAGAGCAAGATTGGAAAGCGATCAATGAGGAAAGGCAATTGAAGAGGCAAGCTTTCCAACAAAATGATAAAAGAAAATTTAAGAATCAGAATAACAACAACCAGCATCAGGGGTCAAATGGGAAGGGACCAATTGCTGCTCAACCGATTTCCTCTGTTCCTAGCAATGGAAATAGAACTCCATGTCCCGTTTGCAAGAAGAATCATAAGGGGCAGTGTCTTCAAGGACAGAATGTATGTTATACTTGTGGTAAGTCAGGCCACATGTCGAGAAGTTGTCCTCAGAAGCAACAACAGCAGAAACAACAACAACTCATTACCAGCAGGGCATATGTGATGACTGCTGCTGAAGCACCAGCACATAACACTTTGGTGACGGGTAAAATTTCTGTTGATAACTTGCCTACCGTAGCATTATTAGATTCTGGTGCAACGCATTCTTTTATATCAGATAGATTTTCTGAGAAATTACCTGTTAAACAGGTAGAAATAGAAGTAGGATACTGTGTTCAAACTCCTACAGGAGAAAATATAATAACCAATCGACAAACCGGGATTTGACTCTGTTGAGGGGCAAAACGGTCATTTTGCTATTTAGGGTTTGATGATCTGAAAAATTGTTTTTCACATCATAACATTCAGTTTTGGAAACTGAGTCGATCGGTCCGATCTGATCGGCGATCGGAGTTACGATGAAGTCGCAGCGATTTATATCGTCATTTGGACCCGGGCCCGTTGGACCGGCCCAAGTCCAAATTTAAGTCTATATATGATTAGACTTAACTAATTGACATCATCATTAATCATAACACAACCCTAGACTAAAACCCTAAGCACCGCCGCCTCCCTTTCTTCTCCAAGCCGCCGCCGCCGCCGCCCGCCGTGCGCCGCCGTTCGTCGCCGGAAATTTAATCCGGCCAGTTCGACGTGGAGAATCCGATGGTGCTGATCTCGTCAGGACTTCTAGTGCAGTCTGACGAAGGAGTCTCGGATCTGGTCGTGGACCGGATTGACGAATCTACCGCAATCAACCGAGAAGCGCCGGGTTCTTGAAACACCGGTTGGAGCCAGGCACAAGTGCCAGACAGGTAACTTGTTGAAACACCCTATGTATGTTGATACATATTATTGATTTGATTATTCGTATTGATCGCATCCCGGTTAATTTTTGTTCTTCCGCTGCCTGCCGGGGTGCGGATCCGGATCCTATCCAACATCCGGTGCTCTCGCTTTTAAGTGTTCAAGAATAAGAGATATTGCACCTCATATTGAACATCCGGCCGGCCGCCGCTCCGGCGATGCTCCGGCGAGTTTCCGACGATCTCGTGACGGCTGGTCCGATTTCTTCTAGGGTTTGGTTCGGGCCTGTCCCGGGCAGCCCGTGAAGTTCTCGGGCCGGTACGCGATGTCGGGTCCGGTTTTGATCGATTTTGAAATTTTAAGTTTTTGGGCCTAAAATTGTTTTTAAGCCCAATATGATACAATTAAAATTAGTAAAGTGTTATTTTAATTATGAAATATGATTTTGTAATAAAATATGATTTTGTTGATTAAAATTTTTTTATCGGCAAAATACGATTTTATTATAAAATACGATTTCGTAATTAGAATATGATTTTACAATAAATAATTAGATTATTTAAATTATGCATGTGAATTAGATTAATTGCATGATTGGGATGATCGAGAGCCGTGCCCAATGTGTTAGGTGTATGCAATAGGTTTTATTTGATTTCGGTTTTTAATATATTTTGATTATCATATAAAGTGGGCCTGTTTGTGGCCCGTTCCCACCCCTTGATAAATGTATCCCTTATTTGTCATAGTAAATTTAAATGTAAAATTACTAGATTTAGTGGGAGGACATCCGAAGACGGTGGACGATGACGATCAAGATATTGAAGACCGAAGATCTGTAAAACCGGAAAGGTTTGTAATAGGATTGCATTGCATATTGCATTACCCCTAGGATTGGACCCAGGTTCGTGACTGACAACCACGGACCGCATAGCTCTCGCGATCGATCATCCCAATGTTACTTTATATATGTTGATATATAGACTAGATGAATCCGCATGTTGCATGTTTATAAATTAGATTTAAATATGCATGAGACCAAAGTTTTTCAAAATAAAATCCTTCGTTTTAAATTTGATTTAAAACTCATATCAAGATAAATGTTTA
>KV002554.1:25822-50660 GCA_001598015.1 Dorcoceras hygrometricum
CCGCCCGGCCACCTCGCTCCAATCGCGCGGCCAGCGCGCGACGTGAGGATGCCCATCGCGCGGCCAGCGCGCGATGGTGTCGCGCGTGCCATAGCGCGCGCGCGACGTGGTGGTCGCCGCCGCACGTGGCGGCGGCCCGGCGACTTGCTTCTCGAATTTCCTTTTCCGATCTGAAAAATTAAAGATTAGATACAATATGGCAATATGTATTGATCAGATCCAAAAATCTTGGCTCTGATACCACTGTTGGGATCCGGATCACGCCTCCCGGCGGGGCAGCGGAAGAACAAAAACGTGTGCCGGGAGACGATCAATACGATTAACAAAACACGAAACTATGACATTCATAGGATGTTTAGGTGACTACCTTGCTGGCAACTCGTGCCTGGCTCCGACCGGTTTTGTAAAGAAAGCGGCACTTCACGGTAGGTGGCGGTAGATCCGTCAATCAGGTCCACGACCGAAATCGATCTCCCTCCAATCAGCCTGCACTAGAAGACTGAAGGATTTTTATCGCCAACGGATTCTCCTCAAAAAACTAGGCCGGAAACAATTTTCCGGCGAGCGGCGGCAGCGGCGGGCGGCGCACGGCGGCGGCGGCGTGAGGCTTTGAGGAGAGGGGCGGCGGCTATGGCACTTAGGTTTGGGGTTTAATTAGCTTAAGTGTTGTTGTTATGAGAGTCAAGTCTATTTTAAATAGACTTGGTCATAGTCTTGGACCGGCCCAACGGGCCCGGGTCCAAAGCATGAACATTACGTTCATCCCTATCACCGTGACTTCATCGTAACTCCGATCACCGATCAGATCGGACCAATCGATTCAGTTTCCAAAACTGAACACAATGATCTGAAAAACCATTTTTCAGAATCGCAGTGCAAAATGACCGTTTTGCCCCTCAACATCGGCAAATCACGATTTGACCTCTGTTGAATTTTAAGGAAGTCGCACTCCCAAAATAATCTTCGTATGCTCAACACATTGAGCTGAGTATCCGTGCGGGAATCTCTAATCTAGCAATTCCGGACTTGCCCATCGGATCATGGTAAGAGCGTCTAGCAACATCGCCCCATGATCCCCTAGGTATCACTGATAGTGCTTGCAAGAACCAGTTGGTCGTGGTTAGCGTACAGTACGGTCCTTTCAATCCATATATCCCGATCAGATCAACGACCATTGGTAAATCGAGAGTCGCTATAGATCCGATAGCTATGCATACATCTTGGAGATCGAATAGTGACATCGCGAGTGTAACTAGGTAAACGCATTTACCTAAAACACTTCTAGTACTCTGGCCAGAGATTTATACACTATTATCCCCTCAGATAGCATAGGATATCCACGCATGTCTCCGAGCGGTGAATCCTCGACAACGATGCATCGAATCCTACATGCATCGGGGTCTCACCCAATCCCGACGCCTTATGACCCCAAGTAAGTCGGCAAACGTGTCAAAGTGAGACGCCTATCATGTAGAGTCTCAATGACGTTTCGAGTCGTGAGGACTAATCAGTACAACCAAGACCTCGGACTTATCCACTCGACAAATGGTAACCACTTGAAAAGTCTGAAGGAGGGTAGTTCGATAGATCACCAGGTCACTATCTATCTGTATGCTCAGAACATCACAATGTTCCCTACCAATGAAACATGGTACTTCACATCGCAGATACTAGTCTCGAACTCGGGCGTCCTTATCCTCATTTTGACGGCCCAATCGACTAGGAACATGTTCAGAATACACAGTGACTATTAGATGTGTTTCATGATAGCCGTCATACCCACTATCACATCTAACATACACTTAGGTGTATCCTAGGCCTTTACTCAACGCAATTGTTAATCATTATACACACAATGAAAGTAAAGAACGCCATATAATAAATGCGAATATCATATATAAAGATTGTCATATACAAGAGTCTATAAACTCACACGCCATAAGTTGGCTAGTTGGGCATCTACTCTAACATGAAGCCCATAACACTCAGTATTCAATTCACCCAGGAGGAACGAAGATGTATAAGGATTTACAACAACTGTTTTGGTGGCCAGGAATGAAACGAGATATTTCTAATTTTGTTTCTGAGTGTTTAACATGCCAACAAGTAAAAGCAGAGAATCAGAGACCAGCTGGGATGTTAAAATCTCTCCCTATACCAGTATGGAAATGGGATAATATAGCGATGGATTTTGTAGTAGGTTTACCAAAGACACTCAATGGATTTAACTCTATTTGGGTTAATATTGATAGATTAACTAAGTCAGCTCATTTCTTACCAGTAAAGATGACGTATGATCTGAATAAGTATTCTGAACTGTATGTGAAAGAAATAGTGAAACTACATGGTATTCCAAGTTCTATAGTATCAGATCGAGATCCCAGATTTACTTCTATGTTTTGGAAGAGCTTACATAAAGCCATGGGAACTAATTTAACCTTCTGTACATCTTTCCATCCACAAACTGATGGACAATCGGAAAGAGTGATTCAAACTCTAGAGGATTTGCTTCGTGTGTGTACTTTAGATTTTGCAAAAAGTTGGGATTCTAAATTTCCCTTAATTGAGTTCACGTACAACAATAGTTACCAGGCTTCAATAGAAATGGCTCCTTACGAAGCACTGTATGGCATAAAGTGTAGATCACCGATACATTGGGATGATGTAGGTGAAATATCAGAGATAGGATCTGATATTATTGAACAGAATTCAGAAGCTATCAAAAGGATACATGATCGAATGAAAACGGCTCAGAATAGACAAAAGAGCTATGCTGATAGCCATCATCGTGAGTTGAATTTTTAAGTATGAGATCATGTGTTTCTGAAAGTACCACCTATGAATGGTGTAATGAGATTTGGGCAAAAAGGCAAGCTGAGTCCCAGATTTATTGGACCATTTGAGATTCTAAAAAGAATCGAGACTTTAGCTTATCGTCTAGTGTTACCTCCACAGTTGTCAACAGTTCACAATGTATTTCATATATCATCTCTCAGAAAATACATTTCAAATTCTTCGCATGTATTAAGGTATGAGCCTATCCAGCTGGCACCAGATTTGACCTACGATGAAGCTCCAGTGAAGATTCTCTCGAGAGAGAATCGTAATTTAAGAAATAGAAGTATCCCTATGATTAAGGTTCAGTGGGAAAACCACTCAAAACGGAATCAACTTGGGAAGCCGAAGATGATATGCGAAGTAGCTGTTCAGATTTGTTTAAGTAAGTAAATTTCGAGGACGAAATTTCTTTAAGGATGGTAGAATTGTAACGCCAATTAAAAAGTTTTAAGAGTTGAGAGATCTATTTGAAATAATATCGTAAATCAAATTTCATATGGTTTATTTTCTGATTTGAGGCACGGTTGCAAGAACTGTCCAGCCGGTCCACACAAGCCGATTTATTTCCCTTTCAAATAAAAATGGTTCGGATTTTATCTTTAGTTGCTTTTAAAAAGGAGTAGCACTTTTAAGTATTTTTAGCACTTTTGAAAGAAAACGTGTTCTATTATTGGATTTCAGATTTCATACAAAAACGACCGAAACACTTCGTTTGCATTTCATTCTCAAATACTTCGCTTTTCACAAGCGGTGCTCTCTGCAAGAAAATCGAATAAAAGCTTTCAAAACTTTTCACAGGAAGTTATTGGATTGTGTTGATTCAGGCCAGATAAACTCGCTGTAATTGTTTCTGTAGACAAAAGCAAGTAAACTCTGTTTCTTGCTACACTCTTGAAAGCATATATTGTTTCCGCTCCATGTTTGTATGAGTTTTAAAAGGTTTGAGAACTGTTTTTTATATTCTTCAAACGCAGAATTTAAGTTATGATGTTTTACGAAGAAAGTATGGGTTTGTTGAGGATTTTGATTTTGAAAAGTTGTTAGAAAATGTTTGAAGATGTTTGTTCTTGTTTCTTCCTGAGTTTTCTTGGATATTCTTTAAAGCAGCTCGCGAGAAGCTTGCGAAATTCTTGTCAGTAGCTTACAAGCAGCTTTTGCATCAGTAGCTTACAAGTAGCTTCGTCATTCTTGTTTCTAGAGTTTTTTTAAGATATTTTTGATTCCTTCAGATTAAGGAAACCTTCTAAGTTTAGACATTTCAAGCTAAGTTCGAAATCTGATTCTTTTTCGGAACAGTTTTGTGTTAAGATCTGAATTCGTGTTCCAAATCTGAGTTGACTTCATTTGACCATCGAAATCTGAACTGTTCATTTAAGTCATGTTGTCTTTTCCAAATTTGAGTTGACCAAACAGTCCAGATCTTATTTTCTACCGAAAGTGGGTGCGCTTGCGTATTGTTCATACTCAGAGCTGATTTTAGTTTTCTTCTTCGATTGAAATCCCATGAATTTCCAATAGTTCTTGAACATCAAAAACAAAAAGGGTTTTAAAACAACGAACCATGACAAAGATCTGTTTCAGATCAAGAAAAGAAAGAAAAGCAAGTTTCAGAAAAGAAAGTTTTATAGAAAGTTTAAGAGATTATGGTATAGATAACAGATGATCTCCATAGGAAGGGTGAGTACGCTGGATGACGAACCAGTGTGCCCCTTCAAATTGAAAGGGGCAGGATTATGGTTAGCAAACTATAATCCCTTTCACAGAAAAGATGCGATTTATTCCCCAGACCTGATTTCATATGACAGTTTGATCAAACGACCTTGACCTCTGTCCAGGTGTCTAAACCATATTTCGATTAAAAGATAAGAACATGGAACAAGGTGATTTTAATCACGACTCTAAGATTCTTCCTTTTAAAAGCAAATAAATGTATTCAATCATGTGCAGTTATGCTTTCTGATTCTCCAGATTAACAGTTTATATTGTTCAGATTTTTCAAGTTTCCTCAGTTTACAGATTTCCATATTGTCGTATTAAGTATACGCATTGTCCATATTTGACCTATTGTACAGATAAAGATATTGATATGCTTGCATTGCCTGTAATTGTTATTCCAGATTTACGTGCTGAGCCCCTAGGCTCACTAGTTTTCTTGAGTGCAGGTGATGAATAGTAGGGAGCTGGGTGGTGTGAGCTGGAACAGATCGGAGGTGTTTGTCATGGACATAAGTTTCAGTTCTGTGTTCAGATATGTTTATCAAGAACAATAGTTTCCGTTCAGTTTTCAGTCTCTTCTGTTTTGTTGTACAGAAATATAGTTATAATCTTTCGAAACTAAAAACCCGATTACCGACTCCTTGTTTTGATATAATCTGAACAGAATTGTACTTTCCATTGTAGTATGAATTTCCGTGCAGTTATATGTACAGATCTGTTTCCTTTTCTTTAAGTACAATGTAAACAGATTTATATTCTTTCGCAATTCAGTCCAGAAATTTGTATGATTTTAGTTTGATCCGCGTACAAATTATTAGATTCTTTCAATTTAAACCCCAAAATTATTAATTAAGTTAGAAAAAGTCCAGCCCTTTACACTTGGGGTATTCGTTTGAAACACTCCAAGCTGCGCTGAGAAATCTCCCCTTCAGGTTTTTTTTTCCTTCGCCTCCTCCTCCCTTCCCTTCGTCGCCGCCCGTCAACGACGCTGCCATCGGAATTTGTTCCAACCGTCTCGGTGTGGAGATTCCGTCCACAGAACTTTTGTTGGTTTTCTAGTGGAAACCAACAAAGGAATTGAGATTTCGGTCGTGGACCGGATTAGGCGTTGATCCACCAGTCAACCGTTGAAAAACTATCTCCTTTGTGGAATAGTCGGAGCCAGGAGCCTAGTCGCCCAAGGTAAATTCCTAAACATCCTATGTATGTTTAGATTCTTATTTAGTGTATTTACCGTTCCCGAGCTGTTAAAAATTTTAAACTTCCCGCTGCGCCCCGGAGCGGGATCCGGATCCGCCGCTGCGCCAACAGTGGTATTAGAGCATAGGCTCGGATCTGTTAATACACTGTTTCTTGCATCAAATCTCATTTTTCAAAAAAAATTCTTATTCACCCCCCCCCCCCGCGCCGCCGCCCACCACGCATGTCGCGCCTCAGGATGCACGCCCTTCGTGCACACCGTGCCCACAATTGCTGCGCGCATATCGTGGAGCATAGCTCGTGAACTCTTCGGCAGGCGTTGTGTGCCTGTCGCACACTCCTCACAGGGCACTGCACGCGCTGGCCGCCTTCCATGCATCTTCATCTTGCAAGGGGATGCGCACAGCCGCCGCCCTTCCTGCGTGCTGGCCGCGAGGCAGGCCGCCCCCCATGGGCGCACGTCGCACACTGTTTATATTCTGTGCAGTGGTGTTCCAGGTGGCGATACGGCGGAATAATTTGATTCCTAGTGTTTTTTGGGGCCTGTCCCGGGCGGTCCGACGGGTTTTTGGGTCGATATTTGCTATCGGGTTTTTTTGTTGACCAAATATTTTTTGAAACATTTTTGAGATATTGGACCTAAAATTGTTTTAATCCCAATATTATTTGATGCAATTAAAATAACAAAATATGATTTTATATTTAAAATATGATTTTGTTGGATAAAAGCAAATTTGATTTGTTTATTTTATTGTGTCAATTAATTGGATTAATTGAATAAATAATGTTGGTTGGGATGATCGAGAGTCATGCCCAATGTGTTAGGTGTATGCTAGGTTTCACATTTCTTGGTTGTAATATTGTTGTAATCATATAAAAGTGGGTCTGGTTTATGTCCCGTTCCCACCCATTTAAATGTATCCCTATTTGTAATTGATACTTTAATGTAAATATTAGACGTAGTGGGAGATTATTTTGAAGATGGAGATGATGATCAAAGATATTGAAGACCGAAGACATGTAATAATATGATTTATATTGCATGTCACCTAGGATTGGACATAGATCCGTGCTTGGCAACCATGGATCACATATCTCTTGGTTATCGATCATCCTATTATATATGTGATATATATCTGTTGAATCCGTGAATTTTAAATTTGATCTGAAATTATTGTGACCAAATTTCAAAATTACAATCCCTCATTTTGAATTTGATTTAAAATTTATATCAAGATTAAAGTTTCATGATTAAATTGAAGGAATTTAGTTTATTGATAATTATGAAGACGTGTGACAAAATTTAATCTAAAAGAGTCCTTCATAGACCTGCTTAAAAATGGCTTGTACCAACTGGGCTCACTGAGGGGCGTTGATTTGTTTTAGGAAGTTGGATTTTAAGTGGGCCTTAGCCCCTCCAATGACCTGGAATCACTCTTAGAGAATGTTAGTCCATGACTTCTATATTGATCATAAAACAAAAGTTTATTCGATGAAATCATGAAGCTAAGGGAATTTAAGTATTGTTTAAAATTTCCTACCTTCCATCAACAATATATGTACGTCGATGCTACCCGTACACATAGCCCGGCTCATATTATTGGGGGGCTCTATGTGCCGGAAAGTTGTGCACGTCATTGACACTTTCTGTGAGTTGGATGGAACTCCCATGCCGTTGGCTCATATTATGGAGGACGTCATGGTCCGTCCATTACAACTCAACATTGATGGGTCATCTTGACACGTGATAGAAATCGGCGTCATATTAATTTGGCCCTTACTGGACGTGAGGTAAACACATGGAGGTTGCACCTGTTGCAATTGGGCTCTACCTTTTTGAGGATCATGGTTGGCTGATATTATTTAGGACCGTGATTTCTCGATTGGAATCTGTGTACCCACTAAGGAAACTAGCTTTCTCGATTTCATTAGAGGGTGGTGAAATTGTTAAAATAGTGGGAGGGTAATTCATAAAACTAAATGACCTTGTTTTATGTCTTAGCATTTTTCATGAATAGTCTGTAATGCATGTCTGTTTTTCCTTTCAGTATAAATTGCTATCTATAATGTCTTCAATTAAAAATCCGCTAGCTGCTATACTGGATAACAACAAGTTCACTGGCACAAACTATCAAAATTGGCTTCGCAATCTCAAGATTGTCTTTGCTTCGGAGAAACTTCCCTACACTCTAGAAAAGAGCCCTTCGAAGGAGTCCCCTGCTAGTGTCAGTCCTGAGGAGCTGTCAAACCTGGAAAACTGGTGGGATGATGGGCTTAAGGCATGGTGCTATATGATGGCATCTATGTCCAACAAATTATAGTGGCGATTCGAGGAGACGGGGTATGCTGCTGCCATACACCTTCACCTCAAGGAGCTGCATGGGAAGAACTCTTGGATTGAGAGGTTCACCACTATCAAGGAGCTCATGACGAACGGCATGTGCGAGGGGACTTCGGTCCGCGAGCATGGCGTCCGTATGATTGGGCTCATTGAAATCGAAATCATGCTTCCACATGAACTTTCTGTGGATTTGCTTCTTCTCTCCCTCCCTGCTACATTCGACCCGTTTGTGGTCAACTTTAATATGAACAAGCTGGATGCCATCCTTGAAGAGATGGTAAACAAGCTTGTCGTATTTGAGTGGACCATAAAGAAGGACAAGCCCGTCCTCCTTATGGGCTCTTTTTCCTCACCGAAGAAGGGGCCCAAACGCAAGGGTAAGAAGCGTTCTGCCCATGCGAAGGAGGAAAAGCGCACCAAGAAGCCCAAGGCAAGGGCTCCGAAGCTGAACATGTCTGAGGATGTTTGCCACTAGTGCCAGAAGCCTGGGCATTGGAGGAGGAACTGTCGGGATTACCTCGAGCAGTTGCGAACTGCAAAAGGTATTTTCTAAATTGAAATAAATATGTCTCTTAACTCGACTTCTTGAGTACTTGATACCTGATGTGGATCTCATATCTGCAATGACTTGCAGGTAATGACAAGAAATCGGCGTCTTTTGGAGGTTGAGACCCACTTGAGGCTTGGAATCGGAGCAAGGGTTGCGGCCGAAGAAATAGAAGATGTATATTTATTTCTTTCTTAAAATTATAAGTTGTTACTGAAAGATGTTTTATATGTTCCCGAATTAATAAAAGAACATTACTTCCATTTCTATGCTTGATAGTGATGGATATTCTTGTCATTTTGCTAATTCGATTTGAAATATTTACAATAATGATTGTTTAATTAGAATTGGGGACGCGAAAACGATCTGTAAAACTTAAAATTGAGAGAATTTCCAACTCACGATGTGGAAACACATACAACAATCAAAAAAAGGAAATATGATAGTCTAAACCCGACACAACTTTGGCATGCTAGGCTAGGTCATCTTTCCTTGAAGGGAATGAAAAAGTTGGTTAGAAATGACATGTTTAATATGTCTGATATTAACTTTTTACCAACTTGTGAATCATGTATCAAAGAAAAAATGACGAAATTGCCCTTCAAGGGCAAGACTGAACGTGCTCAAGGCTTATTTGATTTGATCCATACTTATGTGTGTGGCCCGCTTAGCATTTGTACTAAGTCCGGTCACACCTACTTTATCACCTTTACCGATGATTACTCTAGGTATGCGTAGTTGTACTTAATGAAGCACAAGTCTAAATCCTTTGAAAGGTTCAAGAAATTCAAGGCTGAAGTAGAAAATCAACTAGGAAAAAGTATTAAACCAATTCGATCCGATCGAGGTGGAGAATACTTGAGTGCCAAATTTCAAGACTATCTTAAGGAGAATGGGATTCTCCCACAGTGGATCCCTCCGGCCACACCACAACTCAACGGTATAGCGGAGCATCGTAATCGAACCTTGATGGACATGGTTCGATCTATGATGAGCTTCACTGAACTTCCTATCTCGTTTTGGGGATATGCGCTCAAATAGCGGTAATGTTGTTGAACAATGTCCACACCAAGGCAGTGGATAAAACTCCATATGAATGGATGGGCAAGCCACCCAAGTACTCGTACTTGAGGATTTGAGGATGTCCTGCTTACGTGAAGCAGACGGTGAAAGATAATCTGGATAATAGATCCATCTTATGCTACTTCATTGGGTATCCAAAGAATTTGATTGGATACTACTTCTACTATCCCAGTGATACAAAAGTGTTTGTTTCTAGAAATGCCACCTTTTTGGAAAGGGAATTTCTACTTGATAGAAAAGACAAGATAATAGAGCTTGAAAAAGTTCGAGAACCAACTGAAGTACGAAGTGAATCTCCCACACTTCAAGAACAAATCCTTGATATGGACACACCTAGGAGATCTGAAAGGGTTCCTAGGGCTCCTGTTAGATACGGCTTCCTACTTGAAGAGTATCAAAGTGATCAAACTGTTGGATGTGATCCAAGAACCTTTAAGGAGGTGATTTCCGATGCTGATTCTAATTTGTGGCTTGAAGCAATGCAATCTGAGATTGACGCCATGCATTCGAACCAAGTTTGGACTCTTGTAAATCCTCCCGAAGGAATAGTTCCTATTGGGTGCAAATGGATATATAAGAAAAAACTTGGGCCTGATACCTACAAGGCGTGAATGGTCGCAAAAGGTTACACTCAAAGGCAAGGTGTTGACTATGATAAAACATTTTCACCAGTTGCAATGTTCAGGTCGTTTAGAATCCTGCTAGCCATAGCCGTATGGTACGACTATGAGATATGGAAAATGAATTTGAAGACTACGTTCCTTAACAGAAACATTAAGGAATATATCTATATGACTTAGCCTGAGGGTTTCACACCCGTAGGAGGTGAGCATAAAGTATGCAAACTTCAGAGATCGATCTACGATCTCAAGCAAGCATCGAGAAGTTGGAACCTGAGGTTTGATGAAACGATCAAAGAATTTGGTTTCATCAAGAATCCCGAGGAGCCATGTGTGTATAAGAAGGTAGTTAAGAATGCTGTGACATTCCTTGCACTTTATGTTGATGACATTCTACTCATTGGGAATGATGTAGGAATGCTGCAGGAAACTAAAGTATGGTTGTCTAGTAGATTCTCGATGAAGGACATGGGTGAAGCATCCTATATCTCGGATCTGGTCGTGGACCGGATTGACGTAGCTACCGCAATCAACCGAGAAGCGCCGGGTTCTTGAAACACCGGTTGAGCCAGGCACAAGTGACCAGAGAGGTAACTCGTTAAAAACACCCTATGTATGTTGATACATTATAGAATTGTTCTTCGTATTGATCGCATCCCGGTTAAATTTATTGTCTTCCGCTGCCTGCCGGGGTGCGGATCCGGATCCCCAACAGCGGTTTGGATGAGAAATTTCGTCCAAGAGTTGGGCATAATTCCTGAAGGAGTTGGTCAAGTCCCGATGTACTGTGACAACACGGATGCCGTTGTGCAAGCAAAGGAACCTAAGTCTCACCAAAGATCCAAACACATACTGAGGAAATACCACATAATCCGGGATATTGTGGCTAGAGGTGACATAGCAGTCGAGAGAGTCGTCTCTGCAGACAACATTGCTGATCCACTTATGAAGCCCTTGCCAGGACCATTGTTTGAGAAACATCGCGAGGCAATGGGACTATGTCTCATGAGTAGTTGGCTTTAGGGCAAGTGGTAGATTGTTAGAGTAGGTGCCCAACTAGCCAAATTGTGGCGTGTGGGGTCTTGTTGACTCTATGTAAAACGATCTTTATTTATTAAAATTCGCATTATTTTATGGAATTCTTTATCTTCATTATTATGATTATAATTGTTGGATAAAGACCTTGAATGCACTATAGTGTATTTTAGATATGATAGTGGATTTGATGGCTATCATGAAACACATCTAATAGTCATTGTGTGTTTTAAATGAGTTCCTAGTCGATTGGGCCGTCCAAAAAAGGATAAGGGCCACCCGAGCTTGAGACTAGCATCTGCGATGCAAGTACCACGTTTCATTGGTAGGGAACATAGTAGTGTTCTGAGCATGCAGATGGATAGTGACCTGGTGATCTATCGAACTACCAACGTTCAGACTTTCCAAGTGGTTATCATTTGTCGAGTGGATTAAGTCCGAGGTCTTGGTTGTACATATTAGTACTCATTATTCGAAATGTCATTGAGACTCTACATGATATGTGCCTCACTTTGACCCGTTTACCGATTCCATTGGGATCATCAGGTGTCGGGATTGGGTGAAGTCTCGATGAATGTAGGAGTCGATGCTTCGTTGTCGAGGATTCACCGCTCGCCCTTGTGTGTGGATATCCTATGCTGTCTGAGGAGATAATAGCGTGACAAATCTCTGACCAGAGTATTAGATGTGTTTTAGGTAAATGGGTTTACCTAGTAGCACATGCGATGTCACTATTTGATCTCCAAGATGTATGCATGGCTATCGAATCTCTAGAGACTCTCGATTTACCAATGTTCATCCTATGCTGTCTGAGGAGATAATAGCGTGACAAATCTCTGACCAGAGTATTAGACGTGTTTTAGGTAAATGGGTTTACCTAGTAGCACATGCGATGTCACTATTTGATCTCCAAGATGTATGCATGGCTATCGAATCTCTAGAGACTCTCGATTTACCAATGTTCATTGATTCGATCGGGATATTTGAGCTGAAAGGACCATACTGTACGCTAACCATGAAAACAGGTTCTTGCAAGAACTATCAGTGATACCTAGGGGATCATGGGGCGATGTCACTAGACGCTTTACCATGATTTGATGGGTAAGTCCAAAAATGTGTTTTCGGAGTCACAAAGAGTTGTGAGTCCACGGCTAGCTGTATCCGTGAACCATTCAGGGTCACACAAGTACTGGTTTCTCAATTTCGTACAAAAATTGTGCTCCAATTTGTTGATTATGGTAGGAGGAAGGATGGAAGTGTGACTTCCTAAAATTAGCTTGGGTAAGTTTGATTTTCCTTGAAGCTAATAGAGTAACTGCTATTTTGGATTAGGTGATCTGAAAAATTGTTTTAACATCATAATGTTCAGTTTAGTAAATTTTGCAGATCGGTACGATCTGATCGTCGGTCGGGATTATGATGAAGCCACAACGATGGACTTGAAACCAATGTTCGTTGGGCCTGGTCCTGACCCAGGCCCATTAACCTGGTTTAAGCCCATGGAAAATCTAAAATAGGGGCCTTGGGTATTCATTTGAAACACTTCAAGTTGGGTTGAGAACTCTCCCCTTCAGTTTTTTTTTCCTTCGCCTCCTCCTCCCTTCCCCACCGCCGTGCCGCCGTCGTCGCCGACGTCGTCGGAATTTATTTCAACCATCTCGGCGTGGAGATTCCGTCCGTAGAACTTTTTTTGGTTTTCTAGGCAAACCAACAAAGGAAGTGAGATTCCGGTCTTGGACAGGATTAGGCGTTGATCCACCAGTCAACCGTTGAAGTGCTATCTCCATTGTAGAATAGTTGGAGCCAGGCGTCTAGTGGCCCGAGATAAATTCTTAAACATCCTATGTATGTTTAGATTTTTATTTAGTGCATTGACCGTTCCCGGGCTGTTAAAAAAATTTTAAACTTCTGATGTGCCCCGATAGCGGGATCCGGATCCGTTGCTGCGCCAACACAAACCATTCAGAATGGGAAGCAACCTGGGAAGCTGAGGCAGATATGCGAAGTAGCTACCCAGATCATTTTAAGTAAGTAAATTTCGGGGACGAAATTTTTATAAGGAGGGTAGTATTGTAGCGCCCAGAAATCAATAAATCCATAAATATAAAGTTTAAAGTTTTAGGGATCTATTTTTATTTTTTCTTTCCATCATCTTTCATCCGAGATGTTTTTATTTCAGTTAAGAGGCACGATTTTGAGAAACTGTCTGGCTGGTCAAGGCACAACCCGATCTGTTTCAATTTAATCGATTCGGTTTGTATTTTTAATTTTTTTAAAGAAACAGAGTAGCACTTTAAAGAAAAATGATGTTTCCTGTCAGGCCTCGTGCTCAATACAGAGTTAAACCACGCAAAACAATAGTGGAAGCAATAAAATAGTGGCTAAAATTTTCGCTTTTAGCTGACTGTTAAAACATAATTTAAAATAGTACAATACTCAAAATATCCCAGTTTAAAAAATCAATTCAGTACAACAGTACAACATTAAACCATATATCAAGTACCAAACAACAACTACTACAAAGCACAGGACAACCCCCGGCTAACAGTACTGATACATAATATGCTATATGCTAACTGGGACACTCTAACCACCTCCTGGGGCACCTCCAGCTGGGTCTACTCCACGACCAGCAGAGTAACCATGATAAACTGAAAACCACACACACAAGCCCCAGAGGGACAGGGGTCAAACCCCAGTACGGAGAGCAAATGAAAACAGCAGTTAGATGCAACATATAAAATGCAGATGCCATGCATGAGATCAAGGCTACAAACGAACACAGGGAGCCAAAGGATTCCAAGGACAGCTCAACAACTAAAATCCGAACATAAGGCAGTGTCCACAATGTGTGTGAGTATATGGGAGCTACCCACTCGTCTCAACACATGGTACCATGTGCATTATCAACGCTCAATCTGCTGTTGCCCAACACATGAGATGTGGGAGCTACCCACTCCGCTCACGGTGGCTAACAGTCCCAGCAAGGAGATGAGGGACGGGATTACCCGCGTGCCTCTACAAGAACCCTGGCACGCTCAAATCAGCAAGCAAGATACGGCTACAATAGATCTGATAACAGCATGGAACAGATGCGTGTATGCAGTGCAACAAAATGCAACAGATAACAAGACAATATACACGGCATCACAAAACAGCAAGCATGAGCACATATCCATGCCAAATATCAACACTGTAAGCAAGCTCACATCCATACCTCAAATCTTCTGTGCAACAATTTCTACAAACAGGATCCGAGCAACGCAGATCTCACACCTGCTAAGCCAATCACAAACAACTACGGACGAACGCTAACAAACTACAAAAGGGAGATGTCTTCGCACACCTCACCAGCTTCAAGCAAATGTCCAAAAGCAATATCCAAACGAAACGTCTCAGCAAGAGGAGTCCAACGCTACCACTCTCACTTCAATCGGAGCTGCCTACCATCGGCAATCGAAGAAGATAAGGTTCGATGAAAAGTAGCTAGGGTATCACGACAGAGTTCGACAATCGGGAAATATTCTAAGTGTCGGAAAACAATACAAAGCAACGAAGACCAAGTCCTCTTATATACTCAAATCTGTCCTAGACCGCTGAACAGATCTCACCAACAACATAAATCTCAAAGCTGATATTCCCGCTCGCAACCAGATCTCACTCTACGCCAAAGAAGATCTATACTAATTCAAACGATGTCGCGCAAGTCCACTATCGCAACTGGACACGTCACCCGCTACTCAGATCTGAATCGCTAGCGCCAACGAAATCTGAAGACCAACGCTGCTCACTGCTGAGTCTCGCCCGCTAAACCAAAACGTTGTCGTTCCACTAATCCACGACGTAGTTTAGCTACTCGCTACAGAAGCACGCTAGCTCACTGCTGAACACTAGCGACAACAGATTTCGCTACGACTGCTGAACGCAAACACTCAGCGATGACCAACGCTCACATCTGAACAGATCCCGTGCCAAAACTCTAACTCTCCAGGTCTGTTCCAAGTACTTATACAAACCCGATAGCTTCTCCAAGCATATCAACTCAAAGCTGATGGCCCAGATCCGCTCGCTCAAATCTGAATCTCACAAAGAAATCCGATTAATTAACTCAATTAATCTCATCAGCTTTTGGGTCTCACATTTCCACTCAACTTGACTTTGAAAATTTGCATATAAATACTTACAAACACATCATGCATCCTCATTCACAAACTTCACGTAAAGGAAAAAATATTGAAGAGGTGCTCTCAGTAAACCAGAAACGGATCAAAATTTTTAAACTTTTCAAAAGAGCCGATCGTGGTTGTCAGATGTACAAGCCGGATAAGTCTTTGTAATTCATCATCGTTGTTAAGGCAAGTAAACTCTGTTTATTTCTGCACTTTTGAAAGCATATATTGTTTCTGTTTGCATGTTTGTATGTGTTGCAGGTTTGAAAAACGTTTCTATGAAAGTTCTTCAAACACAGTTGAGTTTAAGCTGCTTTCTTTGATGTTTTGATTCAGGAAAGTTAATTAGAAAGTGTTTGATGATGTTCGTCCAGTTTCTTCCTAAGTTTTCTGTGATGTTCTGTAAATAGCTTACAAGCAGCTTACGCATTTTTGTGTCAGTAGCTTACAAGTAGGTTAACTGTTTTTGTTTACTGGAGTTTTCCTTATATATTTTCGAGTCCTTCAGACTGAGAAAATCTTCCAAGCTGGTAGTTGTTATTGAACTAAGTTTGCAATCTGCTCATAGTTGCCAGAGCTGGTTTTCCAGTCGCGATCTAGTTGTCCAGTTCCCTAGCAATCTGATTTCATTTCCAGCCCTCTTGCGTTCTGATTTTTTTGTTTAGTTATTCATGATCTTTCTTGTCCCTTCTGAGTTGACTTTATTTGACCCAAAAGCCCAAAGCTGGTTTCTTCCTAGAACCAGTACGCTCGCGTGCTGATAATACTCCGAGTTGAACCAGCTCAGGTCCATTCTGGACTGATACAATAAATTCAAGTTTAAATTCTTCGTTCTTCAGCTTTGATTCGAAAGATTACTTCAATTCATTCATAGTTATACCCAATCGCCAAAGATAGATTACCAGCTCAGAGACCTGCTGCTTTATATTCGTTCCTGCATCCCCAGCTGGTTTCAGCGTTTTCTTCAGAGGAACTCCAAGAAGTCGTAGATCATCAAAAGAGTTTTTAAATAGCAATTCATAGAAGGAATTGATCTGATTTGGATCAAGAAAAGTAGATTTACAGAAAGTTTAAAGAAAATGTAAGTCAGATCTTAAAGTGATTTGGCAAAGATAACAGACGATCTCTATAGGAAGGGTGAGGACGCTGACTGACGAACCAGTGTGCCACTTCACATAGGTAGGGTGAGGAGGTTGGTTGATGAACCTTTGTGCCCCTTCATATAGTAAAGATGGGATGTATTTCCCCAGTTCCTGATTTCAGATGATAGCTTGATCAAGCGATCTTGACCTATGTATAATTATCCGAACCATAATTCAATAATAAACAAGAACAGAGCACAGGGTTTTCTACAACCACATTTTAAAGAAAAGTTTATATTATTTCTGAAGTACCAGCAAATATTTTCAGTACGTTTAAAACATGTGTAATTATGTTTTCGCAGTTTTCAATTTACCAAAGTACAATTTCATCTTATTTCTAGCAGCTTATGAATTTTCAGATACAGTAACAGTATTATCATGCCTGTATTGCCTGCTTTGCTATTCCAGATTTACTTGCTGAGTCCCTAGGCTCATTAGTTTTATTGAGTGCAGGTAATGAGATCTAAGAAGAGCTGGATGGTGTGAGCTGGGTCAGATTGAGGGTGTTTATCGTGGACAGTCGCTTCCGTGCTGTTTCAAGTTATTTATTTAAGATTTCCAGTTTGGAGCTTTACAGAAAGGGTCCAAGCTAAACTTTCTTAGATCTTGCTACAACACAACAGACGCTAATTGATGAAAGTTCAGTGTTCATCGTATGAAGCTAATTCGAACCTTGCTTCCTTCGGCTCTCGGCTCATAGAGTTATTGCTCATCTTACAAGCGCTGGTTGCCAAAAAGTGGGAAACGTAGTAGCAGCGGTATAAAATTCGGTAGCAGTAGTAGAAAAGGATGGAGATGGTTTTAGAGAAGAGATGTTTTCAGTTATACGGGATCAGAATTTTCTGAAGTTATTGTACTTAGCGAAATCTTTCATATATATAAAAGAGTAGTTTTTTTTGTTCACACTAAGTCTACACTGCTAAGTTTTGTCATCATCAAAAAGGGGAAAATTGTTAAGAGTAAAATATTTACTAAGTTTTGGTGATAAACAAATACAAAAACGCGGACCAAACAGAACAGATCAAATCTTCGAATATGAACAGATCATGGGAAAACAGCTTAGGACTAAATATCAGTTTGGAAGAAGTTTTTCAGATCAGAGGTCAGTAATCAGTTTAGAGAAGAATACAGCTCAAGTATAGCATAGATCAGTTCAGAAGCCTATATCAGATCAGAGGAGTTATTCAGCTCGAAGAATAGAGGATCAGATCAGAGTTTTTCAGCTTTCATCTTAGAGCATCGGTGATCAGCTTAGAGCAAGTCGTTTATCTTAGAGCATCACAGATCTGTTGGGGATCCGGATCCGCCCCCGGATCAGCTTAGAGCAAGTCGTTTATCTTAGAGCATCACAGATCATATCAGAGCTTAAGAGTTCAAAATGGAGCTTCTTAGAAGAGCGAACAGCTTAGAGAAAAGTCAGCTCTTAGTAGAGTTCATAGCTCGTATTCATCTTTCAGCTCTCAGCTCTCGTAGTCATCAGATTAGACATTACAGATTTGACAAGTCATCTAAACCACGGTCCAGAGCTTATCAGAAGAGCCAAGAGACAAATTGGACGAACATTTATGAAGATCAAAACCAGTTATAGCATAATGGACAGAGAGACTTTTGAGACAGTCGAATGTTTCCTCTTTTGGTTAAAAAGTAACTGGGTTTTGCATACAAAGTCAATCCTCAGGAGAAGCATTTATTGCGACGTACCTTCATCCTGGATAGAAGAGGATTGTGTCTAGTGACTCATTTAATGACTGTTGGAGAAGAAGAGTATAAATAGACGACAAGATGCAGCGTATAGAATTTATCGATACAGATACCGAAAACCAAAACAAAAACGACCAAGTTATTTGAGATTCAAAAGCTTTTCAAGAACCAGCTTACAATATTTTCAAAACAGATTACACGAAGTGATATTTTTTGGTTGTAAAAACACTCTGTAGTGTTATCCTTTCACTGTAGATAAAAAACAGTGTGTAAGAGCCTGCCAAACTTAGGTTACTCATAGCGTTTAACATTTGTATTTTACAGATTGAGAGTCTGTAATAGTTTGGTGTTGCTAGGAGTTCACTCAGTTGCGCCTGAAGTGATTGGGTTGTTACACACGCTGTAATAATCAAAGTCTTCTAGTGGAATCCTTCATGTAAGCAAATAAGGGGAGACGTAGGAGTTTCTGCTCCGAACTTCCAAAAGCAAACTCTTGAACCCTATCTTTATTGCTTTAACTTTTTATCTGTTCACTGTTGAATCAAGTTACTTCCGCACAAATAATTTTTGTTACTCGAGACAATAGATTACGTTGAGATTCTCTGAGCTGGTTACTCAACTCTGAGTTAGGTTAAAGGCTTGTAAAATCTTTTCTAAAAGAGATTTTCATAAAATCGAAAGGAGTTCATTAAACCCCCCTCAACTCCTGAGCCTATATTTTAACTCTTTTCGATCCCAACAAATGCATTTTATTGTGATATGACTTTATTGGATTTCAAGTAGCATGATTTTCTCTTTATAGTGTTGTGACCACTATGGAAAATTCTTCTTGAGGTACTATTCACATGTATAGTATCATTCACGTGAATAGTGATCGTAACCGTTTATAAAAAAAATTTCGCCTCGCCCCTTTTTATCTTAAAAAAAAATATTTTAGAAAAAGTCGGGTTGTTTCATATTGCATTTCATGTCATTGCATCTTAATTGAAATTATTCCATGTAAAAAATTATTCAGATTGCATAATGTGGGTCGTGTTTGATACGATAAAGTTAAAAGAATACTTCCACGTTGAATGCAACGATATCACTGTACATGCAAATGGGTCAGGTAGAATCGGCGACGGCTCAGATTGAGGATACGAAATATCGTGATATTGTTTCTTGGAATTCGATTTTTGCAGGAAGTAGCCAGCACGATCTTGATGACAAATCACTAACTATTAGGAAATGCTAATGGTGTCTCAACTAAAACCTGATCATTATACTCTAACTAGTGTGTTGTCTGCTCGTGCAAATCTCGAGGAATTAGAAATTGGAAAGCGAACTGACGCCTATATTACTAGAAATGCATTTGATACATCTGGGGTAGTAGTGTAAACAAAAAATAGTTTTATATCTCTAAACAAAACTCTTTCTCATCATTCTGTCCTATGATTTCATCCAACTCTGGATTTGGTAGAACAGCTCGTCTCCGTGGCCCATTCGCATTCTTGGCAGACTTTTGGCTCCCTGATGAGGACCCAACGACCCCTAAAGCATCAAGAAAGAACCGTTTATTTGGTAAAATGCCATCTTTATCCATATAAACAAGCAATTTCTGCACAAGTTCCTTCATATCAGCTTTCGCGTAAGCCTTGTAGAGAAGTTTGTAAGTTGATGAATCAGCTGGGAAGTTCTTCGTTCTGTACACACTTTCAAAGAGCACATCTGCCTCCATTGGTAGCGCGTTCCTACAGTAGACTTCGAGCATTGCATTTAGAGTAGATACCTTTTTCTCTCTGACCGACTCCACCATCTGGTCAAAAATTTCTCTTGCCCTCGAGACAGAATCACAGTAACCGTACATCATTATAAGGCATTCGTATGTAATGAAGCTTGGTTTATATCCCATGTCATTCATGTTCTGAAGGACAAACTCTGCTTTCTCCTTAAGTCTAGCTTTGCCATAATTTGTGATCATGGAATTGAATGTGGGGAGTGTTGGCTTCTCTTTGGAATGCTTCAAGCTCTTAAATACTTGTTCCATCTTATCAAATTCTTGCTTTCTCCCATATGAGTCAATCAACAAGTTATAAGTGATGATATCCGGTTTTATCTGATTGCTTTTCATCCTAGAAAGCACCAACTCCATCTCCCTAATCATTCCGTTCTTTCCATAGGCATCCATAACACCATTAAATGTGAAAATATCGGGAGTCACGGTACTTTCTGATAGATCTTTGAACAGAGCAGTAACTTGATCAACATTTCTGGCCTGAGCAAAAGCTCTCAAAAGAATGTTGTACGTGACGACAGTAGGCTTACAGCGCTCCATCCCTTTCATTTTCTCGAAATACATAAACGCCTTAGCCAAAGCCTTGGATTTGTCACGAGAGTGCAGGTGGGCTGTGATAAGGGAATTATATACAGATGAATCTGGCTTACAACCACTACTGCGCATCTCAGAGAAAAGCCACATAGCCATTCGAGTTTGCCCTTTCTTTCCCATAACTGATATTAACTTGGAATAAACTCCATTGTCTGCTATGTACCATCTCTGCTTCTGCATCCACCTGAACACCTGAAAAATATGCAAATGAAGCTGTCATTTACAAGGGAGCCAAGATATTCGTAAAACCAACCTAATAGTCGTACAAAGTTCATTGACGGGAAACACAGCAGCAATCGACATTTTTTATAAATTTCGCAAATGGAGGTCAGAGAGGTCACAGAACCATGAATGCTTTTACTCACAAATTTTCAGAATATGATACAAATGAAATAAATTGAGAACACCCTGAAAATTTAGAGCAACAGATATTAACCGGTAAAACAGATGAATAAAGTTAAAAATTCTAAAAAAAAGTTGACATAAGATTAACCTCTAGACACTGAAGCCAATTGTCATTGTTCCCAAGCTCTTCAAACAGGAAGAAACAGTGCTCCATTCTTACAAACCTAACATATTTATTCAGGGTATTAACCAACGGCTGCTTATCAGTGAAATTCTTCATTATTGATCGAACCAACTCTTTTTCCTCTGAAGACTGAGAGACACTTCTCTTAGGAGTCCTTTTGGGTCGGCTTGAAATATTGCACATATGGACGGTCGCCACAGGTTCCCTTAGAATGAGTGTGCGGGTGGGAGAAAGGTACACAGGAGACCAGAATGAAGGGTATGTCAAGGTCATTTCTGTAATTTTCATCAAGGACGGTGTAGGTTGGGCGGTTCCGATGGCTGCACCGCCGCAATTTCTTTCAATCCCGCCGGCAGAGAATTCACCAGGAGGCAACAACTGCCATTCGTATCAGCAAATTCAGTCTTATGTTTTAAAAAATCAAATTATTCATAAAGTAATTATCTGGATAAGGGCTTAGTTCTTCCCTTGTTTTTAAAGTAATTATTCTACTATACACGATAAAATAAGATAATAAAATTCTACGCGATTGACGATTCACTCTTAAATTAGATTAATAACTTCATTAAAATTATACGATTTGTCAGGGGCCTGAAGTTTAAATAGATCAAATCATGTTATTCCAATAATAGTTATTAATAGAATAAATGAGTTTATTTACAAATTTGAATTTGATATCAAGTCATAATTATAAATTTATTACTTTAGTTATATTATGAGATAAAATTACCTATGAGGATTAAGAGAGAGATATATCATTACACAAGAATGACTTTTATAGAATGATTTCAACATATATATAAAAAAAATACATATGGGTTGGTCCGAGAAGGTAGGTGAAGTGCAAGGAAGAGAGAAATTCACTGCGACAAGAAATGAGACATATATTTCATAAAAGGGTAAAAGAATTGAAGCCCACCATATAATTGTTGCACATGGAAATTATTGCCCTAATATTAAATAATGCAAGATTTTCGATTCTCTTTTTTAAGGGGAATATCGTAGGAAAAAGAGGCTTCCATTTCTAACACAGATTAAATTTTAGTTGGTCATAATTAGTTTTTAGTCTTTTATATCAAATATTAAATAAAGTAATTAGTTATTTTTATTATTTAATCATCTTATTTTGTCAATAAATAAGACTTTTAATTTTCATTATACAATACGCACAAAATCTAAAAATTCTCTCATACTTTAGATCTCTCTAAGTTAAGGAAAATTATCATAATTCCTATCAAATTAAATTTGAAAAGTTTATTTGGAGCAATTAAGGAGCAAAGACAATAGTCAAGTATACTACCAAGGTAATTATTGTGAGGCCTTGAAATCAGAATAGGGTTTAATAAGTTTAGGCGGGATCACATCGCGCGTGAGCTGATCTAAGTGCATGCTGGTCTGCTGTGACGAGTGCTGCTACGGGTGCATCGTACTGGGTATAGTATTGTAGGGACAGTGTGTGAGACCTGAAAGTTTACAAGATTAATTGAGTTAATTAATCCGGTTTATCATAGACCAGATTTGGCTTGAGCAGATCTGGGATGAGCCAGCTTTGAGATGGTATGATTGGTTTAGTTATCGGGTTAGTTTAAGTCCTTGAAACAGATCTGGAGAGTTAGAGTATTCCCGCGAGAACTGTTCAGATGTGAATGTCGGTCAGCGCTGGTGATCGCGCTCAGTTGTGGTGGTGAAATATGGTATCACATGTGTCCAGAGGTGAGCTAGCGTGTTTTCTGTGACGAGCAGCTAAACTACGTCGTTTGGGTTAGTTGGAACGACAACGTTTGGTTTAGTGGACGAGATTCAGATTTGTGTAGCGTTGGTCTTCAGATTTTGATAGGATCCGAGTGTTGCGTTGTGTTTAGCATTTCAGATTTGAGTAGTGGGTGATGTGTCTAGGTGCGACAGTAGACTCTGTGCGACGTCGTTTGATTAAGTCAAGATATGTTATGACGTAGAGTCAGATCTAATGTGAGATTCAGATCCGAGTGGGAAAAATCAGTTTTGAGACTTAAGTGTCGGTGGGTTCTGTTCTTCATATTTGAGAAGATTTGACCTTTAAATAGAGTACTTTGCCTTCGTTCTTTATTATTCAGCTTCGACACTTAGAATATTTCTCGATAGCGAATTCTGTCGCGATACCCTAGCTACTGTTCATCGAACCTTATCTTCTCCGATTATCGACGGTAGACAGCTCCGACTGAAGTAAGAGTGGTAGCGCTGGATGTTAGAGTAGATGCCCAACTAGCCAACTTGTGGCGTGTGGGTTTATAGACTCTTGTATGAAACGATCTTTATATATGATATTCGCATTTCTTTATGGCGTTCTTTATTTTCATTATGCTATATAATGTTGACAATTGTGTTGGATAAAGACCTAGAATGCACCATAGTATATGTTAGATGTGATAGTGGGTATGACGGCTATCATGAAACACATCTAATAGTCACTGTGCACTCTGAATACGTTCCTAGTCGATTGGGCCGTCAAAATGAGGATAAGGCCGCTCGAGCTTGAGACTAGCATCTGCGATGTGAAGTACCATGTTTTATTGGTAGGGAACATTGTGATGTTCTGAGCATGCATATAGATATTGACCTGGTGATCTATCAAACTACCCTCGTTCGGACTTTCCAAGTGGTTACCATTTGTCGAGTGGATAAGTCCAAGGTCTTGGTTGTACTGATTAGTCCTCATGACTCGAAACGTCATTGAGACTCTACATGATAGGCGTCTCACTTTGACCCGTTTGCCGACTCACTTGGGGTCATTAGGCGGCGGGATTGGGTGAGATCCCGATGCATGTAGGAGTCGATGCTTCATTGTCGAGGATTCACCGCTCACTCTCATGCGTGGATATCCTATGCTATCTGAGGGGATAATAGTGTATAAATCTCTGGCGAGAGTACTAGAAGTGTTTTAGGTAAATGGGTTTACCTAGTAACACTCGCGATGTCACTATTCGATCTCCAAGATGTATGCATGGTTATCGGATCTATAGCGACTCTCGATTTACCAATGGTCGTTGATCTGATCTGGATATATGTGTTGAAAGGACCGTATTGTACGCTAACCACGACCAACTGGTTCTTGCAGGCACTATCAGTGATACCTAGGGGATCATGGCGCGATGTTGCTAGGCGCTTTACCATGATCCGTTGGGCAAGTCCGAAATTGTGATTTCGGAGCCACAATGGTTGTGGGCCCACGGCTAGCTGTATCCCTGAACCATTGAGGGTCACACAAGTACTGGATTCATGATTCCCGCATGGAAACTGAGCTCGTACGCTAACCACGACCAACTGGTTCTTGCAGGCACTATCAGTGATACCTAGGGGATCATGGCGCGATGTTGCTAGGCGCTTTACCATGATCCGTTGGGCAAGTCCGAAATTGTGATTTCGGAGCCACAATGGTTGTGGGCCCACGGCTAGCTGTATCCCTGAACCATTGAGGGTCACACAAGTACTGGATTCATGATTCCCGCACAGAAACTGAGCTCAATGTGTTGAGCACTTGAGGAGGATTTTAGGGAGTGCGACTTCCTAAAA
>KV002555.1:0-27019 GCA_001598015.1 Dorcoceras hygrometricum
TTTCTTTTTAAAATTCATGGGAAGGCCCAGATTCGAACTCTTTTTGATTCCCACAAAAAGGGAGAGAATTGTTAGAACATGCATTTTTGTTTAAAGTTTTGTGTAAATCAAAAAGGGAGAGATTGATGGATCTCTGTCAACAGATCCAATTTGAATTTTGAATTACACAAAACTTATTATTGTGTTTCTAACAATTCTACTTAGTGTACAGATTTTAGGATCGAAGAAGAAGATACGACAGTAGCAAAATCTGTCCAGTCGATGGTTTGAAAAGACAAAGTTCAGCAGCTGGTTTGATTCATCATTGTAAACGGCAGCTGGATTAGCAATGGAGACGTCCAAAGCTGAGTCAGTTGTTCGTAATCAGGCGGAGACCAAGTTGAACCAGCTGGAGCATAGTGAACCAACTGGAACGATAAGAATCAGCTGCAAGCGCTAAAGAAAAGATGAACCAGCTGGAACAGGAATTATGAAGTCTACTGAAGAAGTATCGAAGAAGAACAATTCAGCAGTAAGCTACAGTGTTCAGAAGTAGAAGAAATCGGCTGTTGGAATGAAGCGAAAAGGAATCGAGAATCAGCAGTGATGACGTCAGCATATATTCTGGAGGAAGCAATGAGCAGCAAGGATGACGTCATCACAATCAGCAGTTGAGAAGAAGCACAATGTAGGACCGAGCGCTTGCCGCTTTACCAAAAGCTATAGCTGGTGGTAACGGTGCAACTCTAATCTTTTTAAACCGTATAGCAACACAAGCGCCACGGTTCGATCGCTCTACCTAGCAGGGGCAATTATTGCACTCCAACAATCCCCCTCCCAATAATTGCACTCCTTGCATTGAATGGGAATCGAACACGTGACCTTGGCTCTGAGTTAAGCTAAATTGTTTAGCGAGTGAATCAAAACCTTTCACAAACAGGTCCCGTCCAAGCACGAAGACGTTAAACTCTGTGTATATAGTTAGTCACACAGTTGCGGCTGGTGTGCATTTGTGGAGTCTAGGAGTTCTCGCAGCTGCTGGTTGCGGGATTGGGTCTGTACGCGCTGTATAGATCAAATTCTTCTAGTGGATCCTTCCGAGGTGGAAGAAGGGGAGACGTAGGACATTAAGGTCCGAACTTCCAGAAACAAATCTGCTGCGTATCGCATTTATTTTATTTATTCAGCACTGCATTTACTTTAGCATCGCATAACATATTTCAGCACTTGCTTTCAGCACTTGCATTTTATTATCAGCACTCACGCCTTAGCAGTAAGCACACTTGCACAGTCGAACAGATTTATGTTGTACATAAATCTGTTTGAATCGTTTTAAAATATAAGGATTCCGTTCTGGTGTTTTCCGCATGATTTAAAATCATACCAGATCTGTCTCCGGTGCTCTTGTGATTTTTTAGATGTTCAAAAACAAGAGGTATTGCACCTCCAGTTTTAAGTAGCAGCGCGCAAAATCTTTTAACTCTTAAAAAAGCGCGGCTGCTGATCTTTTTGATCCTATTTTCCGGGACCAACAATTGGTATCAGAGCAGGTTGTTCTTGAATGAGCACTCTTTTTAAAACACATGTGCTATGTTTTTAATGTTTTTAACTGTTTTGAGAAGCTTATTTTATGAAGGCCAGTTGATCTGTTTTAATATAGAACCGGTTTTCTCTTGATGAACTGTCACGGGATGCGCGAGTCCCGTGCGGATGCCAAGCTTCTATTTTCGTTGTGCTGTAAGATCACTTGGAGCGAGGCTCGGTGACAAGCACATGGGACGAAATAGAAGTATGAAAATCTAAGCTTTTCTCTGTTTACTGGTTCTTCATATATAAGTAACTCAGTAGCATATGTTATGTTAAACACTGTTTAAAGTGCTCTGATAGTTTTTCAAATGTTCTGTTTTGCGGATTTCAGCTGATGCCTCAAATTTTGTTTTTAAATGATTTGAGCTTATGTTGAAAAAGACAGGGAGAGTGGCGTCTTTGTCTTTATTAATTTGAGCTATCTGTTTATGCATCAGTTTCAGTTTTGCTTCAATCGTCTTTTTCAAAATTATAGCATACTGTTGCATATGGTTCTTCCCAAAATTCTTTTCGATTTCGAAATAAAAACTCCTTCTGTCAAATTGTTTTGTTGTGGCAGTGTAGGGAGAGCTTTGATTTAAAATTCGGGAAGACCAGCTTTCGATCTCTTTTTGATTACCACAAAAAGGGAGAGAATTGTTAGATCATGCATCTATTATTTAAGGTTTTGTTTAAATAAAAAAGGGAGAGATTGATGGATCTGTGTAAACAGATCCTGATTAAGTTTTGAATTACACAAAACCTATTATTGTGTTTCTAGAAATTCTACTAAGCGTGCAGATGTTAGCTGGAAATGAACAGTAGAAAGCTGATGAACAGTAGATGAGTTGCAAACAGAAGCTGGAGAAGATGGTTTCAGCAGTTGAAGATTTCAGCAGTCGTGACGTAAATCATAAATAAATTACATAATAAGGCATGTAATCATCTAAAAATATTTCCCCTTAGTCATGCACTCATTTCTACAGAGTCAGTAAATTCTAGGTGTTACAACTCTCCCCCCTTATAGAATTTTGTCTCCAAAATTGAGTACGTACCGAATAACTCCAGTGTAGGACCGAGCGCTTGTCGCTTTACCAAAAGCTATAGCTGGTGGTAACGGTGCAACTCCAATATTTTTAAACCATAGCAACACAAGCGCCACGGTTCGATCGCTCTACCTAGCAGGGGCAATTATTGCACTCCAACAATCCCCCTCCCAATAATTGCACTCCTTGCATTGAATGGGAATCGAACACGTGACCTTGGCTCTGATACCAATTGTAGGACCGAGCGCTTGCCGCTTTACCAAAAGCTATAGCTGGTGGTAACGGTGCAACTCCAATATTTTTAAACCATAGCAACACAAGCGCCACGGTTCGATCGCTCTACCTAGCAGGGGCAATTATTGCACTCCAACACGCAAGATCTGGAATCAGCGATGATGACGTCAGCAGTGATGTCATCACAATCATCAGGAAGCTACAGTAGAACCAGTCGTTGGATGATCCAGACGCAAGAGATAAAGCGACGTCGTACAGGAAGATGTATCCAGTCGCAAGCTACTGTTCACCAGCAGATGATACTTGGAGTTAGCGATAGCAAAACGATGTCATTTGAATAAGTTGATACGACAGCATTTTGCCTTCGTGCTAAGATTCAGCAGATAGTTTTGCGCTAAGAACCAGCAGGTACAACTCTCAAGAGAAACCAGCAGGTAGCAACAGTACATCCAGACGCAAGCAACAGTACATCCAGACGTGAGCACAATGAACCAGCTGTTGCTATGCATCCAGTCGCAAGATGATGTACCAGTCGCAAGCTGCAGTGCATCCAGTCGCAAGCACTTCAAGATCAACGTCTGGACAATCAGTCGCAGCACAATGAAAAGAAAAACCAGATCCGAAGTTGTTGCAAAGGGAAAAGATTTTATACCAGTCGACTGGATTGCAAAGGAGCGAAAACCAGACGCAGAAAAGAAACAGTTGTTGCGCGAAGTGTTGTGACAAAGAAAAGACAACAGCTGAGCAAACAGCTGTTGAACAACTTGTTGGAGAACATTCAGCTGTTGGACGCAATCAACGCTCAAGATGGAAAGAATCAATGGCTGAAATAGAGTCGTGCAATTGCCTTAGCTGGTGAGACTGTTGGTTGGAGATAACCAGAGCGCTGTTACAGAAATACGTTGATCGCACAGTGCACCAACAGAGGGAAAATGAACCAGAAGCGAAGCTGTCAACTATCTTTCGTAGAGGAGCTTATTAGAGTTGACAGCTGAGCTAGAATTAGCTTGTTTAGAGCATATTCCCTAGTGTGTGAGAAACAAAGAGTTGAGCGTTTACACTGTAAAATCTCACACACAGATTCACTCGCACATTTCGTGAGTTGAGCTAAATTGTTTAGCGAGTGAATCAAAACCCAAATGCAAACAGGTCCCGTCCAAGCACGATGACGTTAAACTCTGTGTTTGTAGCATTTCTCACTGAGGCGTTAAACAAGTGATTGAGTGAACAGCCGATGGCTGGTAGAGTCTAGGAGTCCATACAAGTGCTGCTTGTGTGGGTGGGTGTTTGCAGATGTTCTGTAACCATCAAAGTCTTCTAGTGGAGCCTTCCGAGGTGGAAGAAGGGGAGACGTAGGACATTGAGATCCGAACTTCCAGAAACAAATCTGCTGCGTATCGTATTTCTTTTATTCATTCAGCACTTGCATTTACTTTAGCATCGCATAACAGATTTCAGCACTTGCATTCAGCACTTGCATTTTACATTCAGCACTCACGCCTTAGCAGTAAGCACACTTGCACAGTCGAACAGATTTATGTTATACATAAATCTGTTTGAATCGTTTTAAAATATAAGGATTCAGTTCTGGTGTTTTCCGCATGATTTAAAATCATACCAGATCTGTCTCCGGTACTCTTGTGATTTTTTAGATGTTCAAGAACAAGAGGTATTGCACCTCCAGTTTTAAGTAGCAGCGCGCAAAATCTTTTAACTCTTAAAAAAAGCGCGGCTGCTGATCTTTTTGATCCTATTTTCCGGGACCAACAGGAAGATTGAATCCGGTCGTGGACCTGATTGACGATCTACCGCCGCCTACAGTTTGAAGTGCCGGTTTCCTCGAGAAACTGGTCGGAGCCAGGCGCCTAGACGCCAGCAAGCTAACTATCTACGAACACCCTATGAATGTTTTAGATTATATCGAATGTATTGAACACTTTCCGGGCAAATTTTGTTTTTCCGCTGCGACCCGGAAAGTGGGATCCGGATCCGCCACCGCTATCCCAACAGTTTCCCGTCTTTGCTTTGAGCAATACCGGTGGCGCTGCTCTTCTGGAGAGTTGCTCTTTCGATTGAAACCATTCTTGGAGGCTGTTGTTAGCTGGAAGTAGGATCGCGAAGTGCTTCCTTCAGCCGTGTGTTCGCTGTGCAGGTAGCCCTTCGATTTAGAGATAAGATCTTACCGTAGAGCTTTGTTATGAGCTTCCTGTTGAGTAGAATGGTAGAGTTATCGCTGGTTGTAGTGTATAACTCCCAGCCGTGAGTTACTGTGAATTGCCGTGACCTTCTGTGTAGCTTTTGAGATATGTGTGTTGTTTGTTTAGCAGGTTTTAACCAGATCTCTCGGGTCCCTTGTTGTGGTAATTGTTGCACAGAATCAAGGTACGGATTTGGAGCTTGTGAATCAGCAGGTTTATGGCTTGGGTGAATTGTAGTTGCTGGTTACGTGAGATGGTTGTGTATGTTTACTGTTATGGTTGTTGTTTTGCATATGAGTTATGCTAGTTGTTGCATACACGCATTATCATCTCATTTCAGCTATTGCAGCCATTGTTTCGTTGTTGTTGCTCTGTTTTCTTACCAGGATACGAGGACGAGCGGTGATTCCGCACTCTCATCTCCCTGCTGGGATTTGTTAGCCCCTATACGTCGAGTGGTTGACTACCACAGTTCATAGGTTGGGCAACAACAGGTTGAGCTGTTGATGCATCTGGTATTGGTGGGCGAGTAGGGGTGAGTGGGTAGCTCCCACATGTCCTACACTCACCGTGGCCACACACACATATTCTGTTGCAGATTCCGTTGAGCTGTGCATTGAGTTCTTTGGCTTCCTTTCTCGGTTGTAGCCTTCGGCTGTTGTCCCGTGTCTCATGCATAGCATCTACATTTTATTCTTGTTGTTTAATTATTGTTTTATAGTTGCTCTCCGTACTGGGGTTTGACCCCATGTCCCTAGGGGCTTGGTTTGTTTTCCTTGCCTGTTTTGTTGTTCAGGTTATCCAGCTGGTCGTGGATCCAACCCGGTTGGAGGTGCCCCAGGAGGTGTTTAGAATATCCCAGTAGTGTATAGCATATATTTATGTATCAGTACAGTTAGCCAGGGGATGCCCTGTGCTTAGTTGTTGTATTGTGTTGTTGGAGTCTGATACTTGTGTTGATGCTATACTGTTTTACTTTGGCTGGTTGCCTTTGTTGGTTTTGTTTGTTAAACTGGGATTACTTTGAGTATCGCACTATTTAAATTATATTGTTTTAAACCGTCAGGCCAAAAGAAAAATTTTCCCCGCTTTTTAGTAGCTTCCGCTTGTGTTGTGTGGTTTTTACTCTGTTGTGAGCACGAGGCCTGACAGATAGAGTGAGCTACACTGTAAACTTCTCACACATAGATTCACTCACAGTTTCGAGAGATGAACTGTATAGATTAGTGAGTGAATAAAAAACACAAACATTCATTGTAGTCTTTCTCACTGAGACGTAAAAGAAGTGTTAGTTACTTAGTCACACAGCTGCGAGCTGGTGTGCAATTTGGGCTAGGAGTTCTCGCAGCTTGAGGACTGTTGGATTTGGTCTCTACAGGAGGTGTAAGATCAAATATTCTAGTGGATCCTTCCAGCAATGGAAGAAGGGGAGACGTAGGAAATTCAAACTCCGAACTTCCATAAATAAATTGCAGCGTATCTTTTCTTTACAGCTTAATTCATTTGCATTGCCTCGCATGCATTTATTCAAAACCTGTTTAATGAGCTTTCAATTTTCAGAGAGTATTTCAGATGTTTTCCACTTGGTTTTTATACCTAATCTGATGTACTTCTCGGTGCACAATCTATAAAGAACACTAAGCTATTACAGCTCAAGATTTAACAAGAACATATCACGTGCGATCCATACCAGCTTGCGGAGCTGCTGGTCCAGCTCAGACGCGATCTGGTTCACCAGTTACGTGCTATTTCCAAAACATTTTCTTTTCACACGTAATCTGGGTTTTTGGCGAAGGCTTGGGTGCCTAAGTTGTGTGAGAGCCCAAGACACCCCATCCTTCGATCCTAACAAATTGTTTCAGAGCAATTTGGTACCAGTTTTTAGGCCTAACAGAGTTTATCGCCTATGCATGAATTTTAAGGAAAATGTTATGAGCTGAAATTTTCTTATGCATCTATATTTGAGAAAAAAAAATATTTGAGTACAATTATTTTGATGCATATGTATGTATTATTTAGTATTTGCTATCTCGCATTTTTTAGTTGTTGAGTCCCTAGGTTCACTACGTTTGATTGGTGCAGATGACACGAGACGAGGGATGAGGGGCAGGACCTTTGAGTGAACGACAGTTCAGTTGGCACATCACAGCGACCTTGCGTTTTCCGCTAGTTCAAGATGAGAGAAAAAATGATTTTATTTTTATTTAGGTTTTCAGTATGATGTTTTGCGAAAAATATTCTTTTATTTAGTTGAAATTTTGTGGCACACTTTAAATGAGTTATGCTGAAATGATTACATCAGTTTTATTCAACTTTGTTTTAAACTCCTCGGCATTTTATGTTTATCGAGTTCATCAAAGCTTTCGAGGTTACAAAAAAAAAATTCCATATTTACTTTAGTAGAAAAAAAAAATTAGTTGAGAGTGTTTAAAGACCAATCAGTTATGTGAATGGAAGAAAAGGGTAGGCGGAAACCGGAAAGGGATAGAAGATGGTATTGGATATAAATACGTGCCCCGGGAATCAAGAAGGACACACTCTCTCCACTCTTAACAGTTAGAACCAATTGAAGGAAAAAACCAACCCTGAGAGAAGAGAAACAGGGGAAGAAATCAAGGGAAACTTGTATATATACGAGAGTTTACGATTTCTGTAAATGAGCTTGTTCTCTCCTGAAGTGGTTATGGCATGTTGTTGTTCTCCCATGGGTATAGGAATTAAGGGTGAACCATGTACTTTTGCCTGTTTTCTTATTCATTTTTCTTTCTGCTTATCTTCTTGAATGCGACAGGTGATCATCTTCACAACATTGAGGAAGGTTTCACGCTTGACACGTATTCATTTAAAACGTGGGTTCTTCTACTTCATTTTTCGCACTCCTTGGTATATGCGCTCCCCATCCTAAGCTTTTTAGGGCTCACGGGTTTTACTCCATCGAATATTTCTTCGTGTAAGACAATCATATATATTATATAATATGATTAAAATAAAACTTATTTGAAGTTCTTATTTATATTTCTCAATTACTACTTTATTATGCTTTAGTTTTAGAAAAATAATGAAATATCTAAGGAGGCGTATTTTGGGGAAACAATTGATATGTGAAAACAAACCAAAATTAGGTATATATATATATATATAAATTTGATATGGTGGACACCTGGGTGACGTGGCACTTTCTGGTACTGTCACGTCACCCAGGTGCCCACTGTATCAGCCCCTTATATATACGTCTATTTTCCTTGTTTCCGGGCTGCTTGGGTCTGTGTTGGCCTTTGCAGGTTCTTCAGGTAATCCAGCTGGACTGACTGGAGGGTCTGCTGGAAGATCCCCATTCTGAGTCCCAGTTATATATATATATATATTATGTTTTTATATTTTAATATATAGTTAGTTTATGATATTTTACAAATTATTGCTAGTTAGGAGAACTGGCTAAACGAAACTCAAATTAATAAAATATTACTATATATAAAATTGAATTCAATGCATTTCCCCTAGGAAAATGATATGTTTTTCATCTAATGAAGTTTTTTCCTTATATTATTTCTTCTATATAGTTTTTATTATCCAGAGCTCGTTTGGCTGGAGATATCAATGAGCTAAACACATTTTAACAAAATATGTTTTTCTTTAAAAACTGTAGTGTTTTTTTACGAAAAAATTTAAATAAGCAGCTAAGAAGCACTTTTTAGAAGATCAATTTTCGACTTGGAATTTAAAAATAGTAGTAAAAACACTTTAAACATTATCCAAATGTTACAACAATTTTAGGCTTTTATTTATTTTTACAAAAACACTTCAAAAAACTAAATTTTAATTTTTGTTTAACTACAACTGTGATATCAGTTGGTTCTTCGTAGGGGTGGAATCGGGTAGGGTCTCGTCTCGTAACCCCCTTCCCCGATTCCCATCCCGATAAAATTTGGGAATCAATATTTTATCCCGATCCCGTACCCGAAAATATCGGGTCCCGAATATTCGGGATCCCGTAGGGTCGGGAAGGGATATCCCGAATAAGTACAATTTTAAAAACCACAAAGTTTTTCCGTGGAACTTTCAAATCTGCTCAAGCATTCCACTTGCTCAACTTATAGTATCATAACAGATATTAATGAATCTTTACTCATAAAGTCTGTTTTCATACAAAAGTTTCGAGCATCGCAACGGTAAATCAAAATGTCGACCCAATTACAAAATATAGGTTGGGGTACTGCAACATATTTATCTAGTTGGGGACGTCCCATCACTCTTCAGCTTTGCAGGTACAATTTTGTCCCCAATATAAGCAAAATGGTCCAAGAACCGACATCCTGTTTATTAAAAGAAAGATCCACAGTTGTCCAAAAATGATATGCATTAGATACGAAGGAGACGACTACACGAGGATTTTACCAACAGGGACTTCATAAAATAATTGAGACGCATGCCCCAAAAGAGTTAAATCAAGAAACACAGAATTAAACAAAAAAAATGTGTGTTAGTCAGTAGAACCATACTTCATGTACACCATGATCCGTGGTATACAATCTAAAACCACTCTCCAACAACAGCAGAACCTTCTTACTCTCCCATGACTTTGTCACTCCACTGCTACTCATCAGCTTAAACACATACGTCTAAGAAACATGTCGCAACACATACGTCTAACAAACATATCGCATATAACCAACATATGTTATATAAGAATATTTTGCATAAATAACATCTAAAATATATACAAAGCACCAATTTATCATTATATAAACATAAAAATATCAAGCATTGTTGCACCAACTTACTCAATTCATAAATTACTGAACTATATTACTCTTAATGAATATCAATGACTAAATGATTTAGATGCATTTCTATTAAAACAAATCATATGTTGTAGAAACTAACTTATTTGATACAAAAAAAATGACATACAAAAAGTAAAACATATTAAAAAAATATATTTTTTTGTTATTTATTTTAACAGATAATAAAAAAAATTTCTATTTTTTTATATTAAAAAAATATTTTTTTATATTTAAAAAATATTTTTATTATTTTAATATATTTCGGGTCGGGTCGTGATTCCCGTCGGGATAGCAAAAAAATCCCGATCCCATTCCCGAAACTTATCGGGTCAGGAATTTTCCCAAAATTTTGAGTCAGGATTTTTTCGGGTCGGGATTTTTCGGGTCGCGAGCGGGTTGGGGTTCGGGTTGGATCGGGAATTTCGGGATTTTTTCCACCCCTAGTTCTTAGTTCTGCTGTATCCAAAAAGCGCTAGGTGGTAGACAGACGACCATCATCTAGTGCCTAGGCGACTAAGTGGTGTCCGAGAGATATTTTTTTAAGCCTAAATACCTTATATGTTTTATTATAAAATATAAACTCTTAAACATCTTCAATATTTTTTCTAGCATATGTACATATTAAGCCCAAATATCTAATTCTTCATGTTCATCTCCAAATCTTTCCTGCTTATCTCTGCTTCTTGATTTCTCGATATTGTTGTTTGTTACTCTAATTTTGTTTCTCGCAGGATTGCTTTGGGCTTGAGACTTCTATTTATACTTCTTTGTGTTTGGCTTATAAAATTTTGTGCCCCCTGGGTGGCCAAATCCTTATGGATTTCTTTTAAATCCTTTTTGTTAAAATATATTATTTCTTCTAGCGGATTCTGTCTACATGACTGATTAATATTGACTGTGGTCAGATAAGTCACCTACCATAGAATCAGGTAGCGGGCCACAGTCTATCGCCTAGGCGATGCCTTTTAGAACACTGACATATAACGAATGATATTAATAAGAGTAGATCTTTAGATGCTACTCCCGTATGTACAACTAATAATATTGCACTACAATATTAAGGTAAGATAAAGGTGGAACACTGCAAATACCCTAGGAATAAATAAATCTTCATGTGTACCCTGAACTCCGACAAAACATCCCAATCGATCGGTTTGATAATGGTTTCAGAGGTAGTTTGTACCCCAAGATTCAATTTGATGGAGATTATATTAGTGGTGGTTCTTGATTAATGAACTCTATTGTTGTCTAGATATTACCATATATAGTTCAAGAGAATCTTCTAGGGCAATGAAAAGTTATCGAATAGATGAATCGATTTCTCCTTTTTTGTCCATATTTATTTATTTCTTTCTTTCTTTTTTGTTTTGTTATATGAACATGTTAGTAGGCAATATCTTGTTTATTATTTTTATCTCAAACTTAGTATTTTTTTTTTTCGTATTTATGGGGATAAGAGATATCCATATCACAAAATAAAAACGTGAGACAAATTACAATCTACTTTTTGTCTTCAAATGTTCTGCGCTTTTGTCCCCTTTAAAATGACAGCAAGGCTTCCAAATTCAAAAAGACTTCAAGGATGTTTACAAGGAATTAACAAATACCAAGTCCAAGATACTTGAATGTAGAAATGGCCTCTAGTTTTATCCCCATCCTTAAAAAACTCAATACAAAAAGGTTACTAACGTTGAGGAAAGAATTACAACAAAACATGTAAATAAAGCAATCCATCAATACATATACCCCTACCCTTTCTGTCATATAGAAGAGAAAAAGATAAGAAAACAAATCCTCCTCTTAACTTAAAAACTCACTTTCGTTCCCATACTACAAATTCATCAAGACCCTTAAGCTTCCAAGGAATACCTCTCAAACCCCACAAGTATATGAAGTCTACTTAACACTGCACGTGGACTGCAAAAATTTACTATGATTTTACCGGAGCACGAAGGTGGAGAGAAATGTAAACTCGATTGAATTTCCATCCAATACAAGGAAATCACATCCCATTTCTTTCACGTTTTTTAAGAACCTTGGACAGCCAGCTTCTGAAGATGTTCAAGGAACACTTGAAGGCTAACATCATCGGTGAAGATGATGTCTGAGCCAGGTGCCATCATTTCATTTGCATTACTATAGGTGGCAGATGGATTCAACTTAGCCAACAGGAATCTTGCCTGTCAAAAGGGCATTCCAATTATTGGAAACACATGAAAGAACAACATTCTAGATAGCCGGTTTCTGAAGAAATAATTGTTCTGGCATCATAAAATTTTTTCACATGAAAACACGAAAGGCATGCTATGTATAAGAAATAAATAGAGACATGCATAGAAAGGTGTAACCAATTCTTATCATTTAAGTTACACTGATTGACGATAAAAAATAACAAGAGACTTGCATAGAAAGGTGTAACCAATTCTTATCATTTAAGTCATACTGACTGATTCTATTTTCTCAATTGCTTCAAGACAGAGAGAAGGTGAGGTTTGTCTTTTAGGAAGCGCGATTTGGGGTTCTGAGGTGGCCTTTACCACCTTAGGCTGCTACAACTAAGCTGAACATGTTTTCTCCAGATATAAAAAAGGGTGACATGCAAGGATTGAGGAGATGCTTATTTTAAGGGAAACATGTTCACCAAGTTTCTACATATAGTGAAGAGTATTTAAATGCATCCACGGATGCCTTAGTTAAGTTCCAAAATGATCGCATGTTAAAGACATAATGGAGGTCCCCCGCAAAAAAGCCTGAATATGAGAGGAGAACAAAAACACTCTCCTCAGAGTAGTTGAAGGGCTAACTGCATGTTCCCAGCGAAGAAAATCCTAAAATGAAGGTTTTTAAAAGCTAGGATTCACCAACATGTGTATTTGAGGACAACCAATGTGGGTCAGGACTAATAATTTAACTAACAGGCAGATGTATTGATACACAGACTCGATCAAACTATACATTTTAAGCAAAATCTAAGGACAAAAGCTACCTGTGAGCCATGCTGATCACAAACTACAAGCCTTGGAGCAGGAAAGCGATCACGAATTATCAACTGGGCATCATCATGTGGAGCTTGCAATAAGTGTGCAAAAGCCTATGGCAAGGGAAAGGATGTACACCTCGTGAAAAGTTTCAAGATAGATTTCAAAGATATTAAAAAAAACCAAAAAGGTTTCAAGAAATATTGCAATCATTACAGATAGAGACCCAATAAGGTGTCACAAATTGCAGTAATGAAACTAACACAAGCAAATGAAAAAACCAGTACTATTGAAGCAGAAACAATCTTCACTGGCAACAAGACCAATAAAAAGAAAAAAAATACAGAAGAATCTTCACCAGAAACAAGACCAATAAAATAAAAAAACACACAACACACACCTCGTGTTCTGGCTGATTCTGGTATCCCATGTTTCTCCATTGAGCTATTGTCATTCCATGAAAAATAACTACACTAAAATATGAATCCAGCAAGAGAATACGATCAGCTCCAATTGATGTTACATCCAGCAAAACTGGAGCAGGGAGTGAATTGAAGGAATAAGATATCAATGATGGCTGAATCATCACTGCAGCATTGCTCACAGTTTCTCGATTCAACAAAATGCGGAAATAAGCAGTCTCATCCGGACTATTATTGAACACCTAATAAAAAAACAAGAAAGTGGAACTTCTAGATAAATATGAACGGAACACTTGTACCATGATAATGAAAAGAATGGCATAGGAAAATAACCCTCACCAAAGCAATTTACCTGTACAAATTGTGATCTTCGCAGATTGAACATAAACTGAGGAAAAATAGAAAATCCCTGATTCAAGGTGAACGAGGATGGATCATCTTTACGATAGTCACCAAATTTGGAACATAGGCGAATTAGATTCCGATCTATCCACCTAGTGGCATCAAATCCTTCCTGAAAATCATGAACAGATGATTTAAGAAATATAATTTTTATTTTGGCATGATCTCACCCCAATATTAAAATGCCCCTTACTAACTGTATCTATGGATAATCTGATACCAGCATCATTTAGATAAAATATATATAAGCATAGATACATGTGCATAACTACATGATGCACAGTTAATTAATGCAGTATTGTACAAACTGTAGTGATACACCAGAGGCTGGGATTTGCCGTTTGCCACATTTATCTGATTTATCTACAGATTACAATAATGCCAGTAGGAAGTACCTCCACTTCCATTTTATAAGAAGCTAATCTAGCAGTTACTACAGCAGCAACTTCTTGATCAAAACCTTGAACTAAGTCCTGCAGGTACAAAAATTTATAATTAACATTTCAGAGATGCAAGTTTCATAAATTTTGCAAAACAAAGCAAACCAAGATTATTTATTAAACAAGGAGAGAAAACAGGGTAGGAGAATATGATATCAAATACCCAATTTTGCACAGGAAGATGGATCCATACAAATTGGGATTTCTCATTATATTCTGAACTTAGTGAGGCGACTAAATGGTGCTACAAAGCTGATTGAGTTGAATACAGAGATAAAAAAAAAAAAAAAGACAATACAGCAATTAAATGCCTGGATCTAAACAGCCATGCATGTTTGAGCAATTACCAATTCTACTAAGAGACAGAGCCTTCAGTTCATAAAATCATGTCTGGCTGAAATTTTCTGCTCATACTTCTGCTTTGATAGGACTAATAGTGGAGTTACGCAACAAGCCACTGAACATATGTGAGACATCGTTTGAATCCGAAAGGAAAAGACATGTCCCCTTCAATTTCTTTTATCTTGCATTCCATTAAAACAGAATAATAAAACCAAGAAACACCATCAAATGCAAGATAGTGTATAATTTCTTTTTGTATGTATGTGGGTTTGCAGCGCAAGCATGAGATCATCTGATATTGACATAATTTTAGAAGCTTAATAACTTCCATCAATGTTAATAACAATAAAAAGCATGGCACTGTCACAAAACATCCTATCCTATACTTGAAAAAAAAATGCACTATTTTATTGGAGAGATCTTTCTGAAAGTTGTACAAGAAATATTTCACAGCACATCGGAGAAACAAATAGCAATCTTACCTCATTTCCTACTGTACTATCTACCCATCGTCTAGTAACAGTAGTGACTCTTAGCCTCATCTGGCCATCAGGGCTCTGATAACTGCAACCAGAAAAAAGAGTTGACATAGGGTACTACAGTGGATAAAATTGTTTTCAAGAGGTAAGTACTTGAGATTCTTCACATACCTTGTAAGAAACTGGATGAATAATTGAGGATTTGTTCCTGCAGGATCGGATTTTTCGCTAGAAGAAACATCAAAGAAAACAGTTAGGCAAGTATTTTTGTCAAGTCCACACAACTTCCAAGCCGTAGTATTCCCCTCTCCGATAACTGTGTTGGCAACTGAAGGTCCTTTCTGCAACAGTTACTCATCAGAAGTCATAAATGACAGCACGATGAAAAGAATTTAATAAAGTAGGAAAATACAAACCTTCTCTAGTGATGAGCATGGCCCAATTATTCCTTGAATTTTTATATCCTTCGAACAGTTAATCTCAAGGGTGCCGCTAAAAAACATAATATCAGTAAGATTCATTTTCATGATACAATCTCTTTCTCAAGATAAGCAAATCATTAGATGAATGTCAAACCAAAGAGACGACATTCATACTCATCACATAATTTGATGGTTCCTTTGCTCAAATGCAAAAGTAATCACCAAAGTAGAAACAATATTATAGTAGATCGAAATTATACACATTGAGAACAAGCAAATCAAACAAAGGTTCCTTGATAAACAGGCATACGAAATTCAAACTAGCCAACTGGTTTCACATAGCAGCTCAAATTTCAGATATTGATGTAAGAAATCAAGGCCGAAAATAACAGAGATACTGAAATATATAGCCTGATATAAACATAAGGTGGCATTGTGACTAGAATTTCGAAAGTTCCCTATCCATTACATTGGGCATACATTGATAGAACCAATCTATCGCAATACACGCATAATCCTTTCTACTATACAGTATTCAAAGCTAGAATGCTGTCAAACTCTCAATGAGGGGTTCCAAGTTTTATTATGTTATAATTCGAGTTTCAAAAAACTGAAGAAATATTCAGAAATGGGTAACCTAATAAATGAGAAGATGTGTCCACTTGACATGGAAGTAACTTGCGTACAGAGTAACACCGCTACGGAACAAGAACCAAGACAAACAAAAAATAATGAACAATTTCTAGAGACATACAGCTTTGTATACAAGAGATTGCAGCACATGAACACAAAAAAAGATTCAAGTAATAAAGGAAAAACTCAATTTATAGGACAAAGGTCTCTGTTAATCTTAAACAACCCTAAGACTCAACATAGATATTATTAGCCTTGCAATGAGAAAGGAACTACAAAAAGACTGTGCAACCTAAAGTAACGAAGAGAATTCCAAGAAAACACTTGAATAATAACAAAAAATTTGTGCATCGGCAAATAAATAAGTTTACAAGAGAATGCTTGATGCTTTCTCATTGGTAGATGCACTTCAACCTATTTGATGGATGTTGACCAGCAAACTGCCTTCATTGACAGGTCACAAGCATAGACGCCCCCTATAAATTTTGGGGATTTAAGTGGTTTAGACTGACACAGAGCAGCCAAATTTGCCTATAATATCTTACAATTACAGCAAACCAATTTTTTTTCCTTCTTTTGAGATTTCTACCTTTTCTTCCAGATCAACATCACGCTACTAACTGGCTACAGTCTGTTTACTGAAACACATGAAGTTGTGACAATTGGCAGACAAATTCTAAACTAACATTTTCTGCACCAGCACTTGATCTTAATTTAGGTTGTCCATACACCAAAAACAGCGTACTCTACTTATTCAGTTTTTCCATACACCAAGAATAGGCTTTACCCAAAAAAAAGACAAGCCAGGAAAAAAGCATGCATGAAAAAGGAATTTTTCATCTCTAAAATCTTAAACTCACTTGAATGAGAGCCCAAGACTCTGTTCCCCATCTTCAAAAATGCGTTTGAACGAATCCTTGAAAACAGAGTGGCCAAAACTTTCAGCTAGCACAACGAGTCCACCACTACTTTCAACGGCAACCTTCATCTCAGCAATTCCCACCTGAAAAACTTATATCGTAAATTGATCAGTATAAATGGCCATCTTTGAAAACGAAGCAGATCTAAATCACTTGGTGTATGCCCCATCATCCTATTTGGGCCCAGAAAATGTATAAAGGTCAACAATAAAAAGACCAGTCAAGTTTTTGGGACCCTAAATACCGGTAACCAAAAGGTTTTGCGCTATAATGATAAAAATAATAGAATTCCATGTTGTGAAAAACATTTGCTCGTTTATAAACCAGTTCGGAAAAATAACCTTGTGTGACTGAATCCTCTCGTTTAACAAAAACAATCTTCCACCATAAATAATAAGTAAAACACATAAAATTACTTATGCCCAACTCCAATCAACAATGTATGGATAGATTGAAGTTAAATTCATGCACTTTCCTTCTCCTACACTCTAATTGAGCATAAACATTGATAACATCAACGGTTAACCAAACTATTTTGAGCTGACACAACACACCTGATCAAGGGCAGAGGCAAATACATCCAATACATGTCCCTGACTGACAAGCTGTTTTCCAAGATGCTCATAGAATTGGACCGATTTTTTAAAAAAAGGTGCTGAATCCTTGTCAAGATCCTTGTGGGAACGAACTGGATCAGACAAATCTTTTGATACGATCTGTAAGGTAAAATACCAGACATCATCACTTGTACAATAGCTCAAATCAAGCTAGCAATATTAAGTACCTCAAATCAAGCAAATTGGCAATATTAAGTACCTCAAATCAAACAAATTAGCAATGTCAACCTTAATACACGGACAACTACTTGTGACAGTGAACGTCAAATTTTTAAGAATCAGATATTACTATGGACAAAGTGTTTAAAAGGAAATTAGGAAATACAGAAGTTCTGGGTCTTGAGAATGTACAGAAACAACAACCATGCCTAACAGAAACAAAGAATGGGGAAATAAAAGGGATAAATTGCTAAATATGTCCCTCGTTAATTCAGGATAAAAACTGTCATTTCACTGGAAAAAAAAAGAAAGAAAGAAAAAACTCAAAATAAAGCGTTCCAGGAGCATGAGAAACGACTTCACTAGTCTTTTTAATATCGTTGATTCTCAGCAACAGAAAACTACTATTTTATTAAACAGAGAACCACTCTTCAATCCTAAACAGGAATATGAAGGTTGGAACAGATAAATTGGAGTTACTCTTTAGTGGATCCAACATTGTAAACATAAGTTCAAGTTATTTTCATCAAAAATTTTGATGTGGAAATTTATGAAACCACTGCAAAGCCACTTCGCTCTAATGTTTCAACCACCAACACTCTTTAATCAAGAAAAGTATTCCAATTTTCAAATGTTGAAAAGCCAAAGTTTCTCAAATCCCACCACTTAGAGAAACAAGTGCGACTAGTACATGCAAAATAAGTCGCAAGTGCAGATCAATCAATATCAAGCACTTAGTTCTTGTTAGTAATGACAAATATTTCAAGGAATGCACATGTTATGAGTTCTTAGGCAACAAGTGAACTGCGTTTTTAGAGTAACCTACTAAGAAATAAATTACAAAACTGATCTGATATAGTTGGGCTTCAGCATTATTTATTACCGAATTCCTGGAACTGAGACCACATAGTTTATCAAATGTGACTTTCATTCTACTGTGTCATCTCATGAATAGCTGAGTCTCAAAAAAGTAAAATTCTGCATCCAATAAAATAACAAAACAAAAATATCTAATGCAATGAGTCCAGCATTCAGCCAAAATCACTCCATAAAATGTAAGCCTAAATTCATATCATAGTCAAAGACGAATAATATCACAAACTTATATTGAGATACAAGAACACAAAAAAGCAATACATCACTGAAGAGGTAAATGATGCTGCAACAAAAAACCTACAACCTCCAATCTAAACTTCATAGAGAAATGAGAAAGTTTTAAGGCTTTACCGCTCCTGGGCCTTCAGTACATGGACCTCCTACTAATGCAATAATTCGTGCACTGGTACCAGTACTGCATGCCCCTAGTAATCCAGCTGCAACACTCAATGCAGCTCCTGTGCATCTCAGTGCCCTGTTTCCTGGTGCCACAGGCCATTGGTCTGTTCCCAGTTCATCCAGCAACTACATCGAAGAAATGTCAAACAATATCAGGATCAAAATATAATGCCAATAATCAACTGGCCTGGAAATAATCAAACTTTTTATCGAAAAGTAAGAATCTTTATTTCACGGTTAAATTCCAACAGAGTCAACATACAAATAGAAACATATTTCCACAATTATAAAGTAGTTAATCACCGAATCAAATGAATATTCACACTCAGAAGCGGGCAATAAAAACCGATTGATGCCAGCATTGGGATTCGTTCCCGCCATAGGGCTCGGACCACCACCACCCGTTGGTCTGATTGGTCTTCCACCAGGAGCCCCAAGTCCCAACTGCTCCAAGACCTGATCTTTTGTCAACTCCTTGGATCCTCGAAATACATAAACCTTGGACATCTCCGAAAACCCCAATTCATGAACCTGCACCTGTGTACCATACGACACAAACCCAACCAAAGCGTTATCCGGAAGAACCCCGATCGCTCGTTTCAGCGCCGATTTCGCAAAGGCCAGCTCTTCCTCCAGCATGCACGTATCCAAAACAAACAAATAAATAGGGAAAGGGTTGAAATTCGGCAAATTCTGGTAGTTAGGGATCAGGTACTCGATAGATGGGAAATTAGGGTACAGTTCCGCAGGCATGTTCGTCTGCGATATCGACGAATAGTGCTGCGGGAAATGGTTTCTTTGGAAGCAAAAGGGGCAGATCCAAATCAGGGCAGTGAAATCAACGCGGCAGAACGGGTTTAACACGGCGGTGCAAGTCTTGCATCGGAGAGGAAGATACGGGACCGCTTGTAGATCGACGTGAGGACGGATTGGCTGGATCGTTGCCGCGATCGGAATCACGCATTTTGAAGCTTCGACTTTGGATCGCGGCCAGTTGAGCCATGTCATACGGACTCCTTCAATGCCTTCGGGATCGCTTTGAGCATATTCCGGCGCCGCCATTAGTGAGAAGAGCTAGGGATTTGGGATTCGAAATTGGGCTGTGTTTGACAATTTTTGGGGGAAATTTTGGCAATTGGGCGATCCCCGACAGTGGGAAGGGGGATCACAAGATCGAAGGAACGGAAGGCAGCCAAGAAAATTGATTGTGCTATATATATGTATATATTCATATTATATAAAGAAATTTTATAATATTTGAATTGAATTTCGATTTACTTATAGATTTTATTAGATTTGTGGCTTCTTTGTTGACGAGTTTAAATGTTTAATTGAGTTTGTGCTAAGTAATAATTGGTGGAAATAGATTCTTACACTTTTTTTCAAATTGTTTTATTAGTATTTATTTATATTTCATGATCCGATATCTCGAGTAACATATTCTTCCATGTTAATTGTACTCTCAAAATATAATCGCTTACAACGGTCTCACAATAAAGGTTCACCTGATATTTACCTATACTAAAAATAAGAGTTTTAATGTAAACTATAATTTTTTTTAAAGTATCAAATAAATATATATTGCACATCATCATTTTTTTAAAATAATATTATTTTCACTTCAATGAAACATATTAAACAATATTTATTTATAAAACAAACAATATAATGATAATTTTAAGGGCAAATATTTTTCCACAAATAATTTTTCATTTAATATATGGCATTATATTTCTTCCCGGCATAATTAATTAAAAATTATATTTCTAAAGTTAAATAATAGTTTGGACAGAGCAGCAACAATTTGAAAAGCCCTCATTAAATTTTCTTTCTCCAAAATAAATGCGAATTTTTTTTAAATGGCAATTTAGTAAAATTTTCTAATGAACTACATTTGTGTAAAAGAAATTTATAAATTTAAAACATGCGAACTTATAATATTCATAGAACTTCAAAGATCTATTAAATTCTCGACAAATAAATAGGTTGTAATTTAAAAGAAAATACTGCGATTCAAAATATCTCAAGCTCATGCATGATAAAATATCCATTTTATACTCATGCGGAAAACGAGAGTCGCTGGGTCGGGTGCCACGCTAGACTACCGGTCGTTCAACTGTCATGCCCTAGATCTCAGCCTCCGCATCATCTGCATCAATCAAACGTATTGAGTCTAAAGACTCAACAAGTATAAGATTTAAAATAACGAGTAAGAAATAATACATTCACATGCATTAAAATATTTATACTCAAATATTCTTAAACATTAATGTATAACATAAAGAAATAAAACCGCTAAAATAAACATTTTTGGTGAACTCTATTTTCCGACCGTGGATCTTTTACCTCAAGTCGCTTGATCAAACTATATCAAACCAATACTAGGCTGAAAAGACATCCCAGTACTTTTCTGGAATCCAATCCCATCAAATATAAGGTACCCCGATACTTTTTCGAAGTCCATTACACGTTAATTTGATATGGCCACACGGTACTTTTCCGGCCTCATATCCGTAATAAATAACCATAAACAAGTTACATAATTCAAAATATTTTCCTAATGTTTATCAAAATAATTTTCTCAAGCCTCAAACATTTTCATATTTGTTGCAACATAAACTTTTCATTAAATAATAATAATTCAGAAATAATTAGAATAAATTGATAAAAACATCATAAAATAGGCTAAAAAAATTCATCAAAATAAACATTTTATGACAGTGGGTTGCCCCTAGTGTCACGTCCTGAGAACGGGCTTGGACGTGAACATCGGCGATGTTTAATAATTATTCATTACAAAACATCAAGCCTCGTAATGCAACTCAAAATCAGTCTATTACATAATCCAAATGATTGTCTTTTCAACTTGAATAACAAAGATGTGGAAGCGAAAGAACAAGAATTAAATAAGTCTTCACCTGCCTTAAAACATGTCTTGTTCATCTTTTTCAATCTGTTCTTCATTCTTATCTGGGTGGAAAAATAAGGGGTGAGTGGGGAAACACTCAGCACGTGGGAAAACCATTCGAGCATAACAAAAAAAACATATAGATACAACTGAACTGAAATTGGAAACATTTTAAGAACACTGAATAAAGCAGAGAACAAGTAGCACTGATATTCCTCAAATTTCATGGTTTACTGATCAATCCCTAATTTTTAATCCTCTAAGGGGACGATGCCTTAATCACATAGTGATTCAGAGTGCAGAATTCTGAGTACTACTGTAACGCCTGAAAATCCAAATTACGTGGAAATGAGTGCATGACTAGGGGGAAAGTATTTTAGAAAACTTTTATGTGATTTATTGATGGCTTTATTGTTTCATAATATGAATGTATATTTTTAGTATGTTTGAGTTCCGGACGCGTGGACGAGATTAGGGACGACGGAGATGAAAATTATTTGATATTTTTAAGTCCTTAGATTTTTAAGAGCAAATTTATTATTTGTAAGAGCAATTTATGAAAAATGAGCTTATATGATTATTAGTTGAGGGGAACCCGTTTTTCAACTATACGGGCTGTTTTAATGGACTTTCCTATATTTTAAAATTGAGGAGGCTAAATATGACGAAAATTAAGATTTTAAAGCCTATATATAGAGTTTTATTCATCCTTTTTATTGAGTTCCGGACGCGTGGACGAGATTAGGGACGACGGAGATGAAAATTATTTGATATTTTTAAGTCCTTAGATTTTTAAGAGCAAATTTATTATTTGTAAGAGCAATTTATGAAAAATGAGCTTATATGATTATTAGTTGAGGGGAACCCGTTTTTCAACTATACGGGCTGTTTTAATGGACTTTCCTATATTTTAAAATTGAGGAGGCTAAATATGACGAAAATTAAGATTTTAAAGCCTATATATAGAGTTTTATTCATCCTTTTTAATTAGTGAGGATTAGTACCGGAAAAGCTCTTTATTTTTCCTAATTAAAAGATAGGAAGGGTCATTTTGGACACACTTCATTTTCTCCCTACAATTTCGAAAACCCTATCTCATTCCCCTCCCTCTAGCCGCCTCCTCACCTTGGTGCTCTAGGCTCCATCGAATTTGGATGTTTTCAAGGTGGTTTGTCCCGATCTCGCGTCCCCGTCTTTGATAACTCGCAGTTCTTCATTATTCTCCAATCAAGGCATGTCATATCTCTTCTTTTCTCACCATTTAAATCATAGTAACTGGTTTTAAAAGGATGTGCATGATTTGTGTGTGAATTGATTAGATCAATGTTTGTTGTTTGAGATCCATGCATGCATCATAATTTTAACACGTATTTGATTCTTTTCTTGTGAATCTTCGGTCATGGGGGCTAGGGTTTGGTCCAAGGGTGATCCAGGTAGTTAGTCTATCGAGTTAGGGTCACGTAGGTCTAAACGAGAAGTGATTTAGTTACGAATTTTATTATCAGCAAGTGTCCTGGCTTGTCTGGCCTCGTGCTCTAAACAGAGTAAAACACATGTGGAAGCTATAAAAAAGCGGGTAAAATTTTTCGCGTTTAGGCCTGACGGTTTAAAACATATAATTTAAAATAGCGCAATACTTAAAATAGAATCCCAGTTTAAAATCCAACAACAACAGTATAGCATACAACAACCAAAACATGTATCAGACTCCAACTACTTGATACAATAACAAAACGCAGGGCATCCCCCTGGCTAACTGATACATATATATATAAATATGCTATACGCAACTGGGACACGCTAACCACCTCCTGATGCACCACCAGCTGGGTTAAAACCACGACCAGCTGTAAAACGTGGGTTTCCTGAAAACAACACAAACAAGGAAACAAACCAAGCCCCAGAGGGACATGGGGTCAAACCACAGTACGGAGAGCAACAATAAACAGCAATAATAAGCATGAATAAAATGCAGATGCTATGCATGAGAAAGGAAACAACAGCTCAACGGGATCTGCAACAGAATATGTTGCCACGGTGAGTGTAGGACATGTGGGTGCTACCCACTCACCCCTACTCGCCCACCCTTACCAGATGCATCAACGACTCAACCTGCCGTTGCCTCACCCATGAACTGTGGTAGTTAACCACTCGGCGCATGGTGGCTAACCAATCCCAGCAGGGAGATGAGAGTGTGGTATTGCCGCTCGCCCTCGCATCATGGTAAGTAAACAGAACAATAATAACGAAGCAATGGCTGCAAAAGCTGAACAGAGATGCAAATGCGTGTATGCAACATGCTGGAATAGCAGACATATAAACATATGCGAAACAATAACATCATCAGCAGGTATACACCACATAGCTAACAATTATCTCACAAAACAGCAGCCAGCAATAGCCATCTCACAAATTATTCAAGCCATCACATCGCTGTAAATACCAGCTCAATCCGTACCTTAAACTGCTCAACAATTACCACAAATGTATCCCGAGAAATCTGGCAGCAACCTGCTAAAACAACACGCACACAATCTCAGGGATACTAGTAGAGACTCACGGCTGGGAGCTACGCTCAACCAACACCATTTCCTACTACCACAACCTTACAGGGGATCTTAAAACAAGGCTAGTAACAGATCTCATCACAGAGGAAATGAAGTTCTACCTGAACTATAAAACACACGAACTGGCAGCAACTTCGCGTTCCTCAACTAGCCAACCACAGCCTCCAAAAGTGGTATAGGATGCAAGAGCTTCTCAAGAGGAGTCCAATGCCACCTCAATTGTCCAAAACTACGGTCGGAATCGATAGGAATCACCGGATAAAATCAACGATGAACAATGCTCTAGGGTTCGAAGCGAAGAACACAATCGGGGGAAATATTTGCTAAGTATGGAATCTGGTGCTCGAAATCGAAGACCAAGTCTTCCTTAAATACATCTCGCAAAAGCTGGTTAAATCATCCATCGACATAACCAGCAGGCACCAATAAACCAGCAGATGCAAGGAACCAACTGCTGAACTCTCAAACCAAAAGCTGGACAACCAGACGACAATACCAAAATCAATCGCAAAGCAACCAACGCCTGGTTCTCAAAACGGCATCGCATCAACTGACGTCATCCAGTGGTTAACTCTTGCGCGCAATACCAGCTGCAAGATACAGTAGCGAACCATCTCTCGCAGCTGGACAATCAGCCGCAACATCCAAACGACGACGTTTCCCTCTCGCGCTACAGGAATGTTGACCCGCGTTTACATCTGCTTCGGCTGAACAACCAGCAGGCACACGCGATCAGATCTCACACTAGCGCTACACCAAAACGACGTCGCTCTAACTTATCTAAACGCAGTCGTTTTGCCCTCAACGCAATTACACTAATGCATCTGCTGATTACATCAAGCGCAACCAGACTTCTCTAAAATGACGGCGTTTGATCTCCCGCGCTACAATTGCACGCTACGACTGGTTTTCGCCACCGACCAGCTGCTAGCTCACAAAACCAGCTTTTACCCAAAAATACCAAAATCACGAAAACTCCCAGAATTGTTCCAAATGCTATTTCAGACCCAAAAATGCAAACCACACTTCCATACAGAGATTTGAACTAGCAGAAATCTCAAAAACCGATTAATTTCCACAAATTAATCTTAATCACATTTCAGGTCTCACATGGCTTGTCGTCTGTACGCGACAATAGAGTTGTTGGGGTCGGGTAAGTTGCTCTATGAGATCTGTGTGGTCAAGGTTGATTTCAGGAGATAGATAATTGAGTTAAGGTCATGCGGGTCCAAACGAAGAGTGATTTGGTCGAGAAACGAATTAGTTATGAGTTTTATGGCTAGCACGTGTCCTGATTACAGTATGCATGCGAGCAGTGTCATTACGAGCATCGAGTTGGTTACGTATTGAACCGTTTTTGAGTTTTGATTGTTTCAATAACTAGTATATTTTAAGGTGATGTGAGTCAAAAAAGAGAGCGATGTGGTTAAGAATGGAATTTTAATGATTTTTACCGCTTTGTCGCTCGAAGTGAGCCTCGTCGGGTCATTTTTGTGAAAATTAAGAATTCGAGTCTTAGGGGTTGCCAAAGTTCATGGATGACTTTATGTGATATTTTAAGCATAATTTTAAGATGTTTTCCAGTATTTTTAGAATTTATTTGATTTATGAGATATTTGACAATTTTCATGACAAATTAATGCCTAGAAAATGTTTTTTAGCATGTGTGATTTTTAAACTATTATAGCTGGACCGGGTCAGTTAGTCCAGGGTCGAGTCAAATATTTTAAATTGGTCCGACTTATTTTATTTCTGGACCGGGTATTTTAATTTTAAAGTATAGAGTCAAAATTTAAGAATATTTGGTCAAACATTTTAAAGTCCAAACTTTTAGTCAAACTTTTAATTATTTTGGACCTAATATTTGTTGGGGAACAATGGTGTAGGATCCGGATCCCGCCTCCCGGGGCGCAGCGGAAAACAAAATTGCCCGGGGGACGATCAATACAATATAAAATCAAACATCGTACGAACCATTCATAGGGTGTTTTCGTTGATTACCTTGCCGGCAACTCGTGCCTGGCTCCAACCGGAATTACAAGAACGCCGGCTCTTCACGGTAGGCGGCGATAGATTCGTCAATCAAGTCCACAACCGGAAACGATCTCCCTCCGATCAGCCTACACTAGAAGACTGATGGATTTTATCACCAACGGATTCTCCTCAAAAAGTTGGCCGGAGCAAGTCCGGCGAGGCGGCGGCGTGCACTGGCGGCGGCGGCGTGAGGTTTGAGGAGAGGTGGGGCGGCGCTTTTAGAGCTAGGGTTAGGGTTGTAATCAAGTTATGATTCTCATCATTAGTTATGAAGCCCTTAAGTCTAATTAAATAGACTTGTGATAGACTTGGACCGGCCCAACGGGCCCGGGTCCAACGGATGAACATTCGGTTCATCTCTATCACCGTGACTTTATCGTAACTCCGATCGCCGATCAGATCGGACCGATCGACTCAGTTTCTAAAACTGAATATTGTGATCTGAAAAACCATTTTTCAGAACCCCAGTACAAAATGACCGTTTTGCCCCTCAACAGCGGGAAATCACGATTTGACCCCTGTTGACTTTTAGGAAGTCGCACTCCCCAAAATCCTCCTCAAGTGCTCAACACATTGAGCTCAGTATCCGTACGGGAATCTCGAATCCAGTACTT
>KV002555.1:27542-40410 GCA_001598015.1 Dorcoceras hygrometricum
TCGATAGATCACCAGGTCACTATCTATCTGCATACTCAGAACATCACAATGTTCCCTACCAATGAAACATGGTACTTCGCATCGCAGATACTAGTCTCGAGCTCGGGCGGCCTTATCCTCATTTTGACGGCCCAATCGACTAGGAACTAATTCAGAATATACAGTGACTATTAGATGTGTTTCAAGATAGCCGTCATACCCACTATCACATCTAACATACACTATAGTGCATTCTAGGTCTTTACTCAACGCAATTGTTAATCATTATACAACACAATGAAAGTAAACAATGCCATATAAATAAATGCGAATATCATATATAAAGATTGTTTCATACAAGAGTCTATAAACCCACACGCCACAAATTGGCTAGTTGGGCATCTACTCTAACAATATTGTATAGTTTTAAAGTCAAAATTGTGGTCAATGGGATTTTAGTTAGTCAAATTTTAAATATTTGATTTTAAGTAAAGGATGGAGCATTTTGGAAATATTTAAAAGGGTAATTTTAAAGTTATGGGACAAGTCAAGTTTATGTTAAGTCTCATTTTAATGTTAAGTCTAGGCTTTTGGGCTTAGAATTAGTGGGTCAGGCACTTGAACTATTCCTTGACCGGAGTAGAAAATGTAGAAGCCCGTGAATATATATTTAATCATATATATAGTATTCTATATATGTTAATGTTTAAATGAAGGAAATAAATATACATTGACGTGCTAATCTTTTTAATTGCATGTTTTTATGAAATGCACGCATCATGAAAAATTTATGAAATTATAAAGGCATGTTATAAAAGAAAATGGAGGGATTGAAGTGACTTGTGGCAAGATAGACGATGAGCGGATCCGAGATGCCGGGCCTGGTGAACCTCTGTTAATGTATAATGATAGACGATGAGCGGATTTAGGATATCGTGTCCAGTGAACCTCTGTTAATGTGATGATGATGTAGGTCGGGTGAAACCAATCGCCACGTACGTTGGTTTAAGATTGATCAATCGAACATGGTCCACACTTTATGGATACGACTCATATTTTTTTATGTTATGTTATGTTATGGCTTAATATTTATGCTATATGATGACGATATGTTACGACTACTTTAGGAATCATGCTTTACGATCATTCATGCACGTATTTTTTAAATTTATTTTATTATACGTAGGTGCTTGCATGTGATTTTATGATACATACTTTGCGATTATAAGATAGAGCATGCTGGGTCTTTAGGCTCACTTGGTTTAAATGGTGCAGGTGATGACCCTATTGATTTTATGCCGATCGCCGGTGAGGACATCTGAGCGCCCGTCGCAGCTGTTGCCCCGTGACCACTATGACGTCTCCATTTTATGTTATGAAACAGTTTCAGACATTTTCTTTTTAGTTTGTTCAGTCTTTTCGTACTTTGATTTACTCTGATTTTTAAGGAAAAATGAATGATGTGATTTTGAGATATTTATTCTATTTATGTTTTAAAATAAGGTTGAGAAAAATGTTTTAAAGGGGACGAGCCATACTTGTAAAGATTATTTATTCTGCAATTAAGTTTTAAAAAAAAATTCTAGAATCTGGTTCGTTTCAGTTGGTATCAGAGCGGTGGTTCTGATGGGGTACTAGCCTGCTGTGTGGAGCTCGGAAGTCGCACCGCCAGTCTGTAAGTTTTAGAGTTTTATGATGCATGTTCTATTTTCAGCATTAATTTTACTTCAGGAGTTTTAAAGTTAGACGCTTAGTCATGCACTTAGATTTACATGGTAAGGTTTTGGTGTACCAGTATGCCTCCCAGACACGACAGAAGCCAGTAGAATGATGCTACACCTCCTCCTCCTCCTCCGTAAGGTTTTTGGTGTACCAGTATGCCTCCCCAGACACGACAGAAGCCAGTAGAATGATGCTACACCTCCTCCTCCTCCTCCCCACCTCCTCAGTTGACACCCTATGAGAGGGCTAGTGTGGATATGCTAGCCGGGATCACTAGGTTATTGGAGAGACAGTCGGAGCGACCCGGAAAGTTGCATGAGGAGGACGTCGCTGAGAGGTTCCTCAAGCAGGGGCCCAAGGAGTTTTCAGGGACTACTGATCCACTTGTAGCTGAGGAGTGGATCCGATCTTTGGAGACCATCTTTGGTTATATGGGTCTCCCGGACACAAACAAAGTCCGTTGTGCTATTTTCATGATGAAGGGAGATGCCGCTCTTTGGTGGGAGAGCGCGATGGTTGGTCTGATTCTGGAGAGCTTGACCTGGGAGAGGTTCAAGGTCGCTTTCTTTGAGAATTACTTCACTGCTGACGCTCGAAACCAGCTTATCAGGGAGTTCATGAGTCTCCGTCAGGGAGACAAGTCTGTTGCTGAGTATGTGCGGCAGTTCGAGCGGGGGTGCCACTTCGTGCCCTCGATCCCGACGGTGTAGAGCGAGAAGTTGAGGCAGTTCACTGATGGACTGCGACCCAACATTCGCCATGATGTCAATGTTGGATCTGTTTCTACAGATCAGAATCTAAGTTTTGATTCACACAAAATCTGTTACTATTTGACTAACGAGTTTCGTGATATGTGCAGTGCACTTGATTAAGGAAACAGGGAGATATCCAAACTGGAACAGTGAGGGGACGTCTGAGCTGGACTGATCGAAGATATCTAGCTGGAACAGTAAGAGGACGCCCAAACTGGTACAACAGTTTACTTCCAAAAGTGCAGGGAACGCCAAGCTGGTTCACCAGCTTGGAGTAGGAGCAGGACGAAGATCAAGCACAGTGAAAGAAGAAGCAGAGTTCAAGTGAAAGAACGGCTCAAGCGTAGATCAAGTGCAGCGTACAAGAGCATTGATTGAGTGCGAAGCCGTATACAAGAGCAGTGATCAAGTGCACGCTTGATCATTGAGCACGGCCATAATCAGTTCATCATAGGGATCTCAGTCCTTGAGAAGACTGAATTAGAACTGATTAACAGTGTGCTTGCTGGTGATTTGGATGAGGTGTCTGAATTGACCAAGTGAAAAATCAAGCATCACTGGGGCTCTTGACGAGAAGAATAGAGCTCAGCAGGTCAAGGACAAACCAGCTTGAACTTAAGAAGACCAGCCGGGAGCAGATAAACCAACTGGCCGTATGATATATGTGTGTTAGGACCGGTTTTAAAGAAAGGAACTTAGCAGCGCTGCTTAAATAGATGATTAAAAATTTGCGCTGCTATTTAAAAGGTGATGAGGTGCAATACCTCTGGTTCTTGAACATTGAAAATAGAGCACCGGAGACAGATCTGGTATGAATTAAAATCATGCGGAAAACACCAGAACTGAATCCTAATATTTTAAAAAAACTTTGCGCAAACAGATTTCTGTAAAATCAGCATATGAAATCTGTTTGCTATGTGCTAGTGTGATATCTGTTATGCGTGCTAAATTAAATGCAAGTTCTGAATGAATAACAGAATACAATAACAAGTAGAAACATTAGTAATATAATAACAAGTTTTGTGTAACTCAAAACTAAGATCTGGATCTGTTTACACAGATCCATCAATCTCTCCCTTTTTGATTTACACAAAACTTGGAATAACAAATGCATGAACTAACAAATTCTCTCCCTTTTTGTGGGAATCAAAAAGGAATCGAAAACTGGTTTTCCCGACAAATTTTAAATAAAGCTCTCCCTACACTGCCACAACAAAAACAACGTGACAGCAGGAATTTTACAGATTTTGGAAATCAAAACAGATTTTGGGAAGAACCGTATGAATGAGCTATATGATTTTGAAAAAGCTGAAATGTGCTTCTGTTTTAGCTTATAAGATGCAGTCGAGAGATTAATAAAAACTCTCCCTTTCTTTTGTAATATAAGCTCAAATCATTTTAAAAATAAAGCACCAGCTGAAATTCCAAATTCCGCATAACAGAAAGTTTGAAAACTTATCAGAGCATACGAAAAATTGTTTCAAATAAACATGTGCTACTGAGTCACTTACATATGAAGAACCAGACAGAAAATGTGACAGATAAAAGCTCAGATTTTCATTCTCCTATTTCGTCGCATGTGCTTGTCACCGAGCCTCGCTCCAGGTGAACTTACAGCACAACGAAAATAGAATCTTGGCATCCGCACGGAACTCACGCATTCCGTGACAGTTCATCAAGAGAAAACAAGTTCTATATTAAAACAAATCATTTTTCATCTGGCCTTCATAAAATAAGCTTCTAAAAAACATTTAAAAAATTTTAAAACATAGCACATGAGTTTTAAAATGAGTGCTCGTTCAAGAACAACCCGCTCTGATACCACTTGTTAGGACCAGTTTTAAAGAAAGGAACTTAGCAACGCTGCTTAAATAGAGGATTAAAAATTTGCGCTGCTATTTAAAAGGTGATGAGGTGCAATACCTCTGGTTCTTGAACATTGAAAACAGAGCATCGGAGACAGATCTGGTATGAATTAAAATCATGCGGAAAACACCAGAACTGAATCCTAATATTTTAAAACAACTTTGCGCAAACAGATTTCTGTAAAATCAGCATATGAAATCTGTTTGCTATGTGCTAGTGTGATATCTGTTATGCGTGCTAAATTAAATGCAAGTGCTGAATGAATAACAGAATACAATACTCAATCGATTTGTTTATGGAAGTTCGGACTTCAGTGTCCTACGTCTCCCCTTCTTCTTCCTCGGAAGGTTCCACTAGAAGATTTGATCTATACATCGTGTACAGACCCGATCCCGCAACCAGCAGCTGCGAGAACTCCTAGACTCTACCAGCCCTCGGCTGTTTACTCAATCACTTGTTTAACGCCTCTGTGAGAAAGGCTACAAACAAAGAGTTTAACGTCGTTGTGCTTGGACGAGATCTGATTTGCATTTGGGTTTTGATTCACTCGCTAAGCAATGAATAACAGAATACAATACTCAATCGATTTGTTTATGGAAGTTCGGACTTCAGTGTCCTACGTCTCCCCTTCTTCTTCCTCGGAAGGTTCCACTAGAAGATTTGATCTATACATCGTGTACAGACCCGATCCCGCAACCAGCAGCTGCGAGAACTCCTAGACTCTACCAGCCCTCGGCTGTTTACTCAATCACTTGTTTAACGCCTCTGTGAGAAAGGCTACAAACAAAGAGTTTAACGTCGTTGTGCTTGGACGAGATCTGATTTGCATTTGGGTTTTGATTCACTCGCTAAGCAATTACGCACATCTCTCAAAATATGCGAGTGAATCTGTGTGTGTGTGAGATTTACAGTGTAAGCATAACTCTCGAATGAATGAATCTCACACACTAGGGAAATGCTCTACAAAAGCTAATTAGAACTCAGCAGTCGACGTCGTTGTAAGCTCCTCTCTAATGGTGGTCGACTGCTTCGTTCTTCTTTGTTCTTCCCTCTGTTTTTGCACTAAGCTTTGTTCCTTATGGATTGATCACTAGTCTTCTTCAAAATCTTCGTATATAAAGCTTCTCTCCAAATATGGCCGTTAGACAGTAGATTCAAATCCCTTCCGCGCTTGTCAAGGCCAATTTGTCTTCTTTCCAAATGTGTGAAACCATCCTCTGTATATTGTACTATTTTCCAGAATAGTACAAATCTTGTTCCCTTGATTTAAAGCATTTTGCACGACTCAATCTCAGCCATTGATTCTATCCATCTTGAGCGTTGATTGCATTCCAACAGCTGAATGTGCTCCAATAATTTGTTCCACACTGTAGCTTGCGACTGGATTAATCTTCTGCTGACATCTTAATCACAACAGCTGATTTCTTCCGTCTTTACGCTAATGCTGAATTCATCGTTGCGTCTGGAACACTATAGCTACCTGCTGGTTTTCCTTAGAAGAAGTGCAAGCTGGTTTTCCCTAGAAAAAGTACCTGCTGGTTTTATCATCGCAAAACCATCGACTGAATCTTAGTGCGAAGGCCAAACGCTGTCGTATGACATCGTTTTGCTATCGCTAACTTTAAGTACCATCGACTGGTTAAAAAATCCACTGTAGCTCTTGACTGGATGTACAAACTACTGTAGCTCACTGCTGAACGTACTGTAGCTCACTGCTGAATCTACTGTAGCTCACTGCTGAATAGTTCTCTTCAGTTCATAGCCGGATAACTGTTCTTTGTTCAACCGCTGATTCTGCTGACGTCAAGGTTGCTGATCCACCTGTTGTATCAACTGCTGATCCTGACTTCTTATTGCTCCAGCTGGTCCATCTTTCCCTTAGCGCTCCAGCTGGCCGATGTTATTTTCTTCTTATCTTTTGATCAACATCTGCTTTCAACTTCTGATCAGCTGCTCCTCTTATCTTCAACAACTGATTTAGTAATATAATAACAAGTTTTGTGTAACTCAAAACTAAGATCTGGATCTATTTACACAGATCCATCAATCTCTCCCTTTTTGATTTACACAAAACTTGGAATAACAAATGCATGAACTAACAAATTCTCTCCCTTTTTGTGGGAATCAAAAAAGGAATCGAAAACTAGTTTTCTCGACAAATTTTAAATAAAGCTCTCCCTACATTGCCACAACAAAAACAACGTGACAACAGGAATTTTACAGATTTTGGAAATTAAAACAGATTTTGGGAAGAACCGTATGAATGAGCTATATGATTTTGAAAAAGCTGAAATGTGCTTCTGTTTTAGCTTATAAGATGCAGTCGAGAGATTAATAAAAACTCTCCCTTTCTTTTGTAATATAAGCTCAAATCATTTTAAAAATGAAGCACCAGCTGAAATTCCAAATTCCGCATAATAGAAAGTTTGAAAACTTATCAGAGCATATGAAAAATTGTTTCAAATAAACATGTGCTACTGAGTCACTTACATATGAAGAACCAGACAGAAAATGTGACAGATAAAAGCTCAGATTTTCATTCTCCTATTTCGTCCCATGTGCTTGTCACCGAGCCTCGCTCCAGGTGAACTTACAGCACAACGAAAATAGAATCTTGGCATCCGCACGGAACTCACGCATTCCGTGACAGTTCATCAAGAGAAAACCAGTTCTATATTAAAACAAATCATTTTTCATCTGGCCTTCATAAAATAAGCTTCTAAAAAACATTTAAAACATTTTAAAACATAGCACATGAGTTTTAAAATGAGTGCTCGTTCAAGAACAACCCGTTCTCTCCTATTTCGTCCCATGTGCTTGTCACCGAGCCTCGCTCCAGGTGAACTTACAGCACAACGAAAATAGAATCTTGGCATCCGCACGGAACTCACGCATTCCGTGACAGTTCATCAAGAGAAAACCAGTTCTATATTAAAACAAATCATTTTTCATCTGGCCTTCATAAAATAAGCTTCTAAAAAACATTTAAAACATTTTAAAACATAGCACATGAGTTTTAAAATGAGTGCTCGTTCAAGAACAACCCGTTCTGATACCACTTGTTAGGACCAGTTTTAAAGAAAGGAACTTAGCAACGCTGCTTAAATAGAGGATTAAAAATTTGCGCTGCTATTTAAAAGGTGATGAGGTGCAATAACTCTGGTTCTTGAATATTTAAAACAGAGCATCGGAGACAGATCAGGTATGAATTAAAATCATGCGGAAAACACCAGAACCGAATCCTAATATTTTAAAACAACTTTGCGCAAACAGATTTCTGTAAAATCAGCATATGAAATCTGTTTGCTATGTGCTAGTGTGATATCTGTTATGCGTGCTAAATTAAATGCAAGTGCTGAATGAATAACAGAATACAATACTCAATCGATTTGTTTGTGGAAGTTCGGACTTCAATGTCCTACGTCTCCCCTTCTTCCTTCTCGGAAGGTTCCACTAGAAGATTTGATCTATACATCGTGTACAGACCCGATCCCGAAACCAGCAGCTGCGAGAACTCCTAGACTCTACCAGACCTCGGCTTTTCACTCAATCACTTGTTTAATGCCTCTGTGATAAAGGCTACAAACACATAGTTTAACGTCGTCGTGCTTGGACGGGATCTGATTTGCATTTGGGTTTTGATTCACTCGCTAACCAATTACGCACATCTCTCAAAATATGCGAGTGAATCTGTGTGTGTGTGAGATTTACAGTGTAAGCACAACTCTCGAATGAATGAATCTCACACACTAGGGAAATGCTCTACAAAATCTAATTAGAACTCAACAGTCGACGTCGTTGTAAGCTACTCTCTAATGGTGGTCGACTGCTTCGTTCTTCTTTGTTCTTCCCTCTGTTTTTGCACTAAGCTTTGTTCCTTATGGATTGATCACTAGTCTTCTTCAAAATCTTCGTATATAAAGCTTCTCTCCAAATATGGCCGTTAGACAGTAGATTCAAATCCCTTCCGCGCTTGTCAAGGCCAATTTGTCTTCTTTCCAAATGTGTGCAACCATCCTCTGTATATTGTACTATTTCCCAGAATAGTACAAATCTTGAGCTGTGAATTTTGTCTAGCATGAAAACGCAGGTTCCACGATAAACACCCTCGATCTGATCCAGCTCGCACCAACCAGCAACCTCTAAAAATGATCACCCGCACTTAGGAAAACTAGTGAGCCTAGAAGCTCAGCAAGCAAATCTGGAAATAACGAAGGCAGACAGTACAAACATGAAAATAGCATTTTATTGTAAACTGAAAGCTCGTAAAACGATAGAATTCAAAAGTTGAACAAATGTAAACTGGTAAATTTTGAAAGCATAAATGAAACATACTTGAAACATTTAAAACATTTACTGTTATTTAAAGGAATTAAGCTTTAACATAAACGTTTCTCAATTTTGTGATTGTAAACAACCCCGTTATCTTTTCTTATTTTCTGTTGAGTTATGGTGCAGAAGCTCTCCTTAGGTCAGTCGCTTGTACAAGCTATCCTCTGTATACAGGCTTTGGGGAATAAATCCAGTCTCTGTGAAGGGGTATATAGTTGGTCAATCATAATCCTTGTCCTTCCTATGAAGGGACACATCGATTCGTCAGTCAGTGTCCTCATCCTCCCTCTACTAACACGTCTGTTATCTTTGCCATAAATCATTTAAACTTGAAAATCTACTTCCTTTAAAACTATTATGATATATGACAGGGAAACTTCTATCATTCCTCCTTCGTCACCTTGACATATATCATTAAAACATTTTCTCTGCTGAAACTTTCTTTAAACTGCTCTGTAAAACTTTCTTTAAACTTCTTTTCTTTAATATGTATAAGATCGCTTTCGTATATGGTTTGCTGTTTTAAAACTCTTTTGATGTTTGAAATCTACTGGGAGTATATCAGAGTTCAATTGAAGAAGAAAACTTGAATCGTCTCGGGCAATAGAAACAATTACGAATAACAAAGCTCTATACCGAAGAACTATCTCATGAAATGGGTATAACTTCGAACAGATTAGAGTTATACATTTGAATCAAAGCTAAAGAAAAGAAGATGTTGAGTTAAGCGTGCATGGGTGAGAACAGTACTGGGATGGGTGACCTCCTGGGAAGTTCTCGTACGTCAAGCTGCTGACGTTGCGCCGCTTGATCTGGTTGGCCATGTGGGCTGTAAAAAAATGTGATGCCAGATCTTAACGGGTAATACTATCTCTGCTGGGGATAGGGCCGGCGGTAGGGAAAAGGGTAAGACTGATCTCTAGGGGAAATGAAACAACACCAGCAGTTAGACACGCACCTCCCCGACTCATGGGCATAACAGCCCAACCCTAACGCACATAATAGGTGCACTCTGCGCTGCCACAATATAAGGAAATAAAGTTGCACCTTGGCTAACAGCTATAGCTTTTGACCTAGTGGTAAGCGCTTGATCCTAACATCAACAACTGATTAGACATCACATTTTCACATGAGACCTATGCTATTCCCTCCGAAACTGACCAACGAGCAAGACTCACTCCTACGCAGTGAGCTCCTCTGTTTTTGGCCAAATTCCTTCGTTTAGGCCTCCGAAAATGCGATTTACTATTCTCAGCTCTTGGTCTGCTACAGTATCAGATCTGATTGAGTTACTGTACCAGATATGATACATCTCACTACTGCTCAGCTTTTGATGACGTCACGACTGCTGAAATCTTCAATAAGCTTGGATGACGTCACGACTGCTGAATACTTCTCTTTCGCCTCTATTCAGACATTTCTTCTTCACAACTGCTGAATCCTTCTACTGCTGAATCCATCTTCTCCAGCTTCTGTTTGCAACTCATCTACTGCTGAATGCATCTTATCTACTGCTGATCTTCTCAACGTTCAGAACTCTACAGTTCATAAGATTTCTACTGTTCATCAGCTTTCTACTGTTCATTTCCAGCTAACATCTGCACACTTAGTAGAAACATTAGTAACATAATAACAAGTTTTGTGTAACTCAAAACTAAGATCTGGATCTGTTTACACAGATCCATCAATCTCTCCCTTTTTGATTTACACAAAACTTGGAATAACAAATGCATGAACTAACAAATTCTCTCCCTTTTTGTGGGAATCAAAAAGGAATCGAAAACTGGTTTTCCCGACAAATTTTAAATAAAGCTCTCCCTACACTGCCACAACAAAAACAACGTGATAGCAGGAATTTTACAGATTTTGGAAATCAAAACAGATTTTGGGAAGAACCGTATGAATGAGCTATATGATTTTGAAAAAGCTGAAATGTGCTTCTGTTTTAGCTTATAAGATGCAGTCCAGAGATTAATAAAAACTCTCCCTTTCTTTTGTAATGTAAGCTCAAATCATTTTAAAAATGAAGCACCAGCTGAAATTCCAAATTCCGCATAACAGAAAGTTTGAAAACTTATCAGAGCATACGAAAAATTGTTTCAAATAAACATGTGCTACCGAGTCACTTACATATGAAGAACCAGACAGAAAATGTGACAGATAAAAGCTCAGATTTTCATTCTCCTATTTCGTCCCATGTGCTTGTCACCGAGCCTCGCTCCAGGTGAACTTACAGCACAACGAAAATAGAATCTTGGCATCCGCACGGAACTCGGGCATTCCGTGACAGTTCATCAAGAGAAAACCAGTTCTATATTAAAACAAATCATTTTTCATCTGGCCTTCATAAAATAAGCTTCTCAAAAACATTAAAAACATAGCACATGAGTTTTAAAATGAGTGCTCGTTCAAGAACAACCCGCTCTGATACCACTTGTTAGGACCGGTTTTAAAGAAAGGAACTTAGCAGCGCTGCTTAAATAGAGGATTAAAAATTTTCGCTGCTATTTAAAAGGTGATGAGGTGCAATACCTCTGGTTCTTGAACATTGAAAACAGAGCACCGCAGACAGATCTGGTATGAATTAAAATCATGCGGAAAACACCAGAACTGAATCCTAATATTTTAAAACAACTTTGCGCAAACATATTTCTGTAAAATCAGCATATGAAATCTGTTTGCTATGTGCTAGTGTGATATCTGTTATGCGTGCTAAATTAAATGCAAGTGCTGAATGAATAACAGAATACAATACTCAATCGATTTGTTTATGGAAGTTCGGACTTCAATGTCCTACGTCTCCCCTTCTTCCTCCTCGGAAGGTTCCACTAGAAGATGTGATCTATACATCGTGTACAGACCCGATCCCGCAACCAGCAGCTGCGAGAACTCCTGGACTCTACCAGCCCTCAGCTGTTCACTCAATCACTTGTTTAACTCCTCTGTGAGAAAGGCTACAAACACAGAGTTTAACGTCGTCGTGCTTGGACGGGATCTGATTTGAATTTGGGTTTTGATTCACTCGCTAAGCAATTATGCACATCTCTCAAAATATGCGAGTGAATCTATGTGTGTGTGAGATTTATAGTGTAAGCACAACTCTCAAATCTTCTTTCCAAATGTGTGCAACCATCCTCTGTATATTGTACTATTTCCCAGAATAGTACAAATCTTGTTCCCTTGATTTAAGGCATTTTTCACGACTCAATCTCAGCCATTGATTCTATCCATCTTGAGCGTTGATTGCATTCCAACAGCTGAATGTGCTCCAATAATTTGTTCAACACTGTAGCTTGCGACTGGATTAATCTTCTGCTGACATCTTAATCACAACAGCTGATTTCTTCCGTCTTTGCGCTACTGCTGAATTCATCGTTGTGTCTGGATCACTGTAGCTACCTGCTGGTTTTCCTTAGAAGAAGTGCCTGCTGGTTTTCCTTAGAAGAATTACCTGCTGGTTTTATCATCGCAAAACCATCGACTGAATCTTAGTGCGAATGCGAAACGCTGTCGTATGACATCGTTTTGCTATCACTAACTTTAAGTACCATCGAATGGTTAAACAATCCACTGTAGCTCTTGACTGGATGTACAAACTACTGTAGCTCACTGCTGAACGTACTGTAGCTCACTGCTGAATCTACTGTAGCTCACTGCTGAATCGTTCTCTTCAGTTCATAGCCGGATAACTGTTCTTTGTTCAACCGCTGATTCTGCTGACGTCAAGGTTGCTGATCCACCTGTTGTATCAACTGCTGATCCTGACTTCTTATTGCTCCAGCTGGTCCATCTTTCCCTTAGCGCTCCAGCTGGTCGATGTTATTTTCTTCTTATCTTTTGATCAACATCTGCTTTCAACTTCTGATCAGATGCTCCTCTTGTCTTCAACAACTGATCAGACATCACATTTTCGCATGAGACCTGTGCTATTCCCTCCGAAACGGCCAAACGAGCAAGACTCACTCCAACGCAGTGAGCTCCTCTGTTTTTGGCCAAATTCCTTCGTTTAGGACTCCGAAAATGCTTTTTTTATTCTGTACTTCGCAACTCAGCTAAGCTAACTGTACAGTCTTCCTCTTCCACAATATTGGTCTGCTACCGCTGCTCTCTACTCAGATCTGGTTCAGCTTTGGTATCATATCTGGTTCAGCTCACTGCTGCTCAGCTGATTCGTCTCTATGTCAGACCTGCACATCTCAATTAAACTGTTAGTAAAT
>KV002555.1:62210-73488 GCA_001598015.1 Dorcoceras hygrometricum
TTCCTTAGAAGAAGTACCTGCTGGTTTTATCATCGCAAAACCATCGACTGAATCTTAGTGCGAATGCAAAACGCTGTCGTATGACATCGTTTTGCAATCGCTAACTTTAAGTACCATCGACTGGTTAAACAATCCACTGTAGCTCTTGACTGGATGTACAAACTACTGTAGCTCACTGCTGAACGTACTGTAGCTCACTGCTGAATCTACTGTAGCTCACTGCTGAATCGTTCTCTTCAGTTCATGGCCGGATAACTGTTCTTTGTTCAACCTCTGATTCTGCTGACATCAAGGTTGCTGATCCACCTGTTGTATCAACTGCTGATCCTGACTTCTTATTGCTCCAGCTGGTCCATCTTTCCCTTAGCGCTCCAGCTGGTCGATGTTATTTTCTTCTTATCTTTTGATCAACATCTGCTTTCAACTTCTGATCAGCTGCTCCTCTTGTCTTCAACAACTGATCAGACATCACATTTTCACATGAGACCTGTGCTATTCCCTCCGAAACGGCCCAACGAGCAAGACTCACTCCTACGTAGTGAGCTCCTCTGTTTTTGGCCAAATTCCTTCGTTTAGGCCTCCGAAAATGCGATTTACTATTTTCAGCTCTTGGTCTGCTACAGTATCTGATCTGATTGAGTTACTGTACCAGATCTGATACATCTCACTGCTGCTCAGCTTTTGATGACGTCCGGACTGCTGAAATCTTCAATAAGCTTGGATGACGTCACGACTGCTGAATACTTCTCTTTCGCCTCTATTCAGACATTTCTTCTTCACAACTGCTGAATCCTTCTACTGCTGAATCCATCTTCTCCAGCTTCTGTTTGCAACTCATCTACTGCTGAATGCATCTTATCTACTGCTGATCTTCTCTACGTTCAGATCTCTACAGTTCATAAGATTTCTACTGTTCATCAGCTTTCTACTGTTCATTTCCAGCTAACATCTGCACACTTAGTAGAAACATTAGTAACATAATAACAAGTTTTGTGTAACTCAAAACTAAGATCTGAATCTGTTTACACAGATCCATCACCGTGAGAAGCTTGATCTCATGATATGTCAACCAGCTGGTTGGTGACCAGCTGGGAATGGAGCAAAGCTGGAGCCTCGAAGCATCTCAAGAGCAGGAAGAGCAGAACAAGCTCAGCTGTAGACAAAAAGAGTCGCAGATGCAGAAGCTGCTCTAGAAGATCAGCTCGAAGATAAGAACAAAGAAGCTGGTGATGAGAAGTAGAGAGCTTTGTATGAGCTGAAGAAGCAACCAGCTTGACGAAGAAACAATCTGAGAATCCTGAACTGGACAAATCAATCTGGTCAAACAAAGCAGTTTGAACAATCACACGAAGACCAAATTAATTGGTTCAAACTGATTTGTTTTGTCTTGTCCACATCAGGCACAAGCAAACAGAGCTCGAAGTGATCAAAGGCTGCAGAAGTGCCGATGAAAAGAGCTCAAGTCAGATAAAGCCTGCAACGCATTAAAAGCCAAAGGACACAAAGTACAAATGCGTCAGAAGCCTTTTTCAGAACCGTTACAACTCTATGTCCAACGGATAAATCCGAGCCAAGGCTTTATATATCAGGCGCAATGGAACAGAAAATGAATGCGCCATAAAATAGAGAGAGTGTGTTTTGCGAACCAAAATGTAAAAATCAGAAGAACGCACAAAACTGAACCTGGGAAGACAATGAAAAACCAGCTCGGACAAGGAGCACTTCCCAGTGTGTGTGAGATTTAATTATTGAGAGATTACGCTTACACTGTAAATCTCTCACACACACATTCACTCATATTCGAGAGTTGAGCAAAACAGATTAGAGTGAATGTAATTCAAAACTCTCCATTGTAGTCTTTGGACAGAGAAGTTAAACAAGTCTAGTTGTCTTTCGCACTGAGACGTTAAAGAAGTGTATGTAGTCTTTCGCACTGAGACAGTAAAGAAGTGTCGCCTTTATCACTGAGGCAGTAAAGAAGTGAGTTAGACACACGCATCTTGCGGGCTGGTGTGCAGTGGTGTGGTGAGGAGCTCTTGCGGCTACGGGTCGTAGGAGTGGGTTGCAGCGAGGGTCGTTGTAATCAAACTCTTCTAGTGGATCCTTCCCGTTGCGGAAGAAGGGGAGATGTAGGAGATTGAGCTCCGAACTTCCATAAACAAATCAGCGTATTTTTTTACGACTTTCAGTACTTGCATACATACGCATTGCATATTCGTTACTGCATAAAACTGTTTAAATGAGCTTTCGAATTTAAGAGTACAGTTTTGAGTTCTTTACGCATGTTTTAATTCATTACTCAATCTGTAACTCGGTGCACAAGTATTCAAGAACACTGAGCTATTGCAGCTCAAGTTTAATAACCAGATTGCTCGGTTCAGTATCAAGCTGGTTTCAGTATGCTGCTGAAACCAGCATGATTATCGCTCGCTCTTTTACTGAGCTGGTTTCAACAACCAGCTGGAACCAGCCTAGTTATTGCGATCCGTTTTCAGCATCTAGCTGGATCCTGCGTCTTTCATTTGATCTGGTTATACTCTCTAAGTGCTGGTTATTTAACTAATAGCTAGTAAATGAAGATACTTAGAAGGAAATAACAGATATCTCGCTTCATACCTGGCCACCAAAACAGGTGTTGCAAATCCTTATACATTTTTGTTCCTCCTGGGTGAATTGAATACGGTGAGTTATGGGCTTCATTCAAAATCTCTTTGCTCAAATCATCTGTACGTGGTACCCACAAACTATTCTGGTATTTTACAATTCCCCCTTTTATTGTATAAATATTTCCTCCTCTGTCTTCATCTTGCTTCTTCCATTTCTGTAGTTGCTCATCCCTTGCTTGACCCTCTCGAATCCGATCTTTAACTGGATCGTAAGAACTGATAACTTAGTAGCATTCTCTTTCGTAACTATTCCCACTTCAAATCTGTTAATTTCTAACGCTAATGGAATCTGTACTGAGATCTGATCTAAACCCACATTTCTTCTGCTTAAAGCATCTGCTACTACGTTAACTTTACCTGGGTGATAGCTGATCACACAATCATAATCTTTAACCAGTTCGAGCCATCTCCTTTGTCTCATGTTAAGCTCTTTTTGGGTAAAGAAGTACTTGAGGCTCTTGTGATCAGTAAAGATTTCGTATTTCTCTTCATAAAGATCTCCAAATCTTTAATGCGAAAACCACTGCTGCTAATTCTAAGTCATGTGTAGGATAATTCTTCTCATGACTCTTCAACTGTCTGGAAGCATAAGCAATTAATTTCTTATCTTGCATCAAAAAAACTCCTAGTCCTGTCTTCGACGCATCTGTATAAATCACAAAATTTCCTTTCCCCGACGGTAACGTCAAAACAGGGGCTTCTATGGATGCCAACTTTAATTTCTCAAACTGGACTGACATTCTTGAGTCCAATCATACTTAGCATTTTTCTTAGTCAATGACATTAAAGGGACAGCTATCTTCGAAATGTTGGGGAATCCGGATCCACCGCCCGGCTAGGCAGCGGAAGAACAGAAAACAGAAGCCGGGAGACGATCAATACGAAAAACAACAATACAAATATCGTCATTCATAGGGTGTTCAAAACCACTACCTTGCTGGCACTTGTGCCTGGCTCCAACCGTAGTTACAATAACGTCGGCTCTTCTCGGTAGATTGCGGTAGATATCGCCAATCCGGTCCACGACCAGAAACGAGACTCCTTCGTCAGCCTACACTAGAAGGACTGACGAGATCAGCACGAACGGATTCTCCTCGTCGAATTGGCCGGAAACGATTTTCCGGCGAAGACGGGCGGCGGCGGCGGCGTTTGAGAGAGGAGGGGCGGCGTTTTTTTAGTGCTTAGGGTTAGGGTCTGTAATCTTGTGTTAAGGTTAAGTCATAATTCTACATTAAATAGAATAGGTGATGGATATGGATCCGGCCCAATGGATGAACATTCGTTTCATCTCCATCACCGAGACTTCACCATAACTCCGATCGCCGATCAGATCGGACCGATCGACTCAGTTTCCGAAACTGAATATTATGATCTGAAAAACCATTTTTCAGAACCCCAGTGCAAAATGACCGTTTTGCCCCTCAACAGCGGGAAACCCCGGTTTGACCCCTGTTGACTTTTAGGAAGTCGCACTCCCCAAAATCCTCTTCTCGTGCTCAACACATTGAGCTGAGTATCCATGTGGGAATCTCGAATCTAGTACTTGTGTGACCCTCAATGGTTCAGGGATACAGCTAGCCGTGGGCCCATAACCATTGTGACTCCGGAATCACAATTCCGGACCTGCCCAACGGATCATGGTAAGAGCATCTAGCAACATCGCCCCATGATCCCCTAGGTATCACTGATAGTTCCTGCAAGAACCAGTTGGTCGTGGTTAGCGTACAGTACGGTCCTTTCAATCCATATATCCCGATCAGATCAACGACCATTGGTAAATCGAGAGTCGCTATAGATCCGATAGCTATGCATACATCTTGGAGATCGAATAGTGACATCACGAGTGTAACTAGGTAAACACATTTACCAAAAACACTTCTAGTACTCTGGCCAGAGATTTATACACTATTATCCCCTCAGATAGCATAGGATATCCACGCATGTCTGCGAGCGGTGAATCCTCGACAACGATGCATCGACTCCTACATGCATCGGAGTCTCACCCAATCCCGACGCCTTATGACCCCAAGTGAGTCGGCAAACGGGTCAAAGTGAGACGCCTATCATGTAGAGTCTCAATGACGTTTAGAGTCGTGAGGACTAATCAGTACAACCAAGACCTCGGACTTATCCACTCGACAAATGGTAACCACTTGGAAAGTCCGAAGGAGGGTAGTTCGATAGATCACCAGGTCACTATTTATCTGCATGCTCAGAACATCACAATGTTCCCTACCAATGAAACATGGTACTTCGCATCACAGATACTAGTCTCGAACTCGGGCGGCCTTATCCTCATTTTGACGGCCCAATCGACTAGGAACATGTTCAGAATACACAGCGACTATTAGATGTGTTTCATGATAGCCGTCATACCCACTATCACATCTAACATACGCTTTAGTGCATTCTAGATCTTTACTCAACGCAATTGTAAATCATTACACACATAATGAAAGTAAAGAACGCCATATAAATAAATGCGAATATCATATATAAAGATTGTTTCATACAAGAGTCTATAAACCCACACGCCACAAGTTGGCTAGTTGGGCATCTACTCTAACACGAAAATCCCTCTATAAATCTTCTGTAATAACCTGCAAGTCCTAAGAAACTACGACTCTATTACACTCTTAGGTACCGGCCCTTCTCGAACAGCTTCTACCTTAGAAGGATCTACTTCTATCCCATTCTTCGAAATAATATGACCAAGAAATACAACATTTTCAATCCAAAATTCGCATTTAATAAACTTAGCAAACAATTTCTTAGTTCTCAGAATCTGAAAAATTTCTCTAAGATGGTTTGCATGCTCGAATCTGCTCTTAGAGTAAATGAGAATGTCATCTATGAACACGATAACGAATCTGTCTAGAAAAGGTTGAAATACTCTATTCATCAGATCCATAAACACTGATGGCGCATTAGTTAATCCAAATGGCATAACTAAAAACTCATAATGGCCATATCTGGTTCTGAAAGCTGTTTTATACACGTCTGCTTCTTTAACTCGCAGCTGATGGTATCCATATCTTAGGTCTATCTTCGAAAACACAGCAGCTCCTCGTAACTGATCGAATAAGTCATCTATTCTAGGAAGAGGGTACTTATTCCTAACTGTTAACTTATTTAGTTCTCTATAATTTATGCACAACCGCATAATTCCATCTTTCTTCTTTACGAACAACACTGGATCTCCCCACGGCGAAGTACTGGGTCTGATGAAACCTTTATCCAATAAATCTATGATATGTTCTTTTAACTCCTTCATTTCCTTAGGGGCAATTCTGTACGGAGGCTTGGAAATTGGGGCAGCTTCTGGTACTAAATCGATAGAAAATTCTAGTTCTCGCTCTGGAGGAAGACCTGAGATATCTTCTGGGAAGACCCCTGGAAACTCGTTCACTACTTCTACGTCCTCCAAATTAATCTTAGCATCTTGTACTATCGACATAGCACTCACTAAATATCCTTGACATCCGTTTCTTAAATACCGCTGGGCCTTCAAAGCTGATATTATCTTAGAGGTACTATTAAATCTGTCAGCTTTGAACAAGAATGAAATCCCACTGGGTATTTTAATCTTAACCGTTTTTTGTTAAAAACCTATAACGGTTTCATACTTCGTTAACCAATCTATTCCCAATAATAAATCAAACTCAAGTAGTGGCAATACTATCAAATCTGCATAGACAATATTCCCCTGAAGCTTAAGTTCTATGTTTCGAATAATATGATTGGTCACTATACTTCCTCCCGAAGGAATCTGAACACAATAACCTACTTCTACTACTTCTGGTTTTACTGGTAAATTCTTAGCAAATCTCTCTGATACAAAGGAATGAGTTGCACCAGAATCTAACAATGCTAAGGTAAACATACTAGCGACAACAATCTTACCAGTCACAACCGTAGTATCTGCTGGAGCTTGTTTGCTGTCATCACGTATGCCCTGCTGGTGATGAGCTGTTGTTTCTGGGGGCAATTCTTAGAGAAGTGACCCATCTTGCCACACGTATAACAACCTTCCTGGCCAAAATGACACTGGCCAGAGTGATTCTTCTTGCAATTGGGACATGCTGGCCTATTCCCAAATTTGGGAACAACAGAGACAGGTTGGGTAGCTATTGGTCCCTTCCCTTGAGACCCTTGCTGGTTGTTTGGCCTCTTAGATTGTCTACGGTCTTTCTGCTGGAAGGCTTGTCGTTTTAACTGTCTCTCATCCTCAATCGCCTTCCAGTCCTGTTCTGCTCGTAGAGCTTTGTTCACAGTTGTTCTATAATCCACGGGCTCTGCAAGTCTAACGTCATGCTTAATCATAGGCTTCAACCCATTAATAAAATGTCAAAGCTTGACATCTGCATTGGTTCCAATCAAAGGAACAAAATAGCATCCCCTCTCAAACTTGCGGATATACTCCCGCATAGACATCCCTGCTTGCTTAAGAGTTAGGAACTCATTCTATAGCTCCTCTGTGAGCACCCGAACCCACGGGGTCACGAATTAGGGGTGAAAGGAAATTTTAAAATAAAAAGAAGGGCTAAACGGTAATTTTTATAAGCTGTATTTCTTATAACTTAGAAAAATTTTCGAAACATAAACCAAAATCTGACATACACTAGTCTGTACGGCACCAAGTACTGAAATTTTGCGGAAAACAGATTTTATATATATAAACAGCAATTGCGACATTACAACATCTGAAATCCTATATGAATTCACTGCTGCTGCAATTGATCTAATACAGATGTCTAAGATAGAAGACAACAGCTAAGACATAGGAAAATGCTGTCCATAGATAAACACTCCACCGTCAGCTGTCTCAGCTTCCACCTTCCGCTTGACCCTTAACTGTCACCTGCACCATTTTAAAAGCTAATGAGCCCAGCGGCTCAACAATTAAAATCTGGGTAATATCAAATTCATTTAACGCAGGCAGACATCTGAACATACATATTGAATTTAAAGGAACATCGTTTAAACATAAACATTCATTCATAAAATTTCTTTCAATTCTTTCATAACTTTTAAGCTCAGATGCGGGGATAATAGCCCATATCTCTTCGTTTAAATTCTTAAACTTTCTGATTTATGACTTAGAAGCTCTCCTTATGTGACGTCCCAACTGTTGGCGCAGAGGCGGATCCGGATCCCGCTCCCGGGACGCAGCGAAAGATTTCAAAAATTTGCACCGAGAACGATCAATACATAATGAATACAACAAATAAACATACATAGGATGTTTGATTTGGTACCTTGCTGGCGGCTGGGCGCCTGGCTCTTACCAATTTCACGAGGAAATTGGCACTTCAACGGTTGGCGGTTGTCGTTCTCCGAATCCGGTCCACGACTGAAATCACGATCCCTTCGTCAGTCTGCACCAGAAAACATGACGAATATTTCACGAACAGAATTTCCTCGTCGAGACGGTCGGAACAAGTCCAACCACGACAGGCGGCGGCGGGGCGACGCGGAGGGCCACAGCGCGTGGGAGAGGCGGCGGCCGAGAGGAAGAGGGAGAGGAGAGGGGCGGCTATGCTTAGGATTTGGAGTTGTAGTGTGTAGCAATGAAACCCTAGGCCAACATATATATAGACATGTGATGGGCTTGAGCCGGCCCAATGGGCCTGGGGCGGGCCCAGGTCCATATGAACATTCGGTTCAAGTACATCGCCGTGGCTCCATCATAATCCCGATCGACGATCAGATCGGACCGATCTACACAGTTTACAAAACTGAGTATTATGTTGCGAAAACAATTTTTCAGACCACGTAGTCCAAAATTGCAGTTTGACCCCTCCAAGTTTCAAGGACAGTCAAACTAGCCCAAACTTTAGGGAAATTGCATTTTGACCCCTGTTGACTTTTAGGAAGTCGCACTTCCAACCTTCCTCCTCCTATGCTCAACAAATTGAGCTTAATTTCCGTGCGGGAATCGAGAAACCAGTACTTGTGTGACCCTAAATGGTTCAGGGATACAGCTAGCCGTGGACCCACAACAATTGCGACTCCGAAATCACAATTTCGAACTGACCCATCGGATCATGGTAAAGCGCCTAGCAACATCGCCCAATGATCCCCTAGGTATCACTGATAGTGCCTGAAAGAACCAGTCGGTCATGGTTAGCGTACAGTACGGTCCTTTCAACACATATATCCCGATCAGATCAACGACCATTGGTAAATCGAGAGTCGCTAGAGATCCAATAACCATGCATTCATCTCGGAGATCAAATAGTGACATGGCGTGTGTTACTAGGTAAACCCATTTACCTAAAACACATCTAGTACTCTGGCCAGAGATTTATCACACTATTATCTCCTCAGATAGCATAGGATATCCACTCACAAAAGGCGAGCGGTGAATCCTCGACAACGAAGCATCGACTCCTACATGCATCGGGACCTCACCCAATCCCGCCACCTAATGACCCCAACTGAGTTGGTAAACGGGTCAAAGTGAGGTACCTATCATGTAGAGTCTCAATGACATTTCGAGTAGGGAGGACTAATCTGTACAACCAAGACCTCGGACTTATCCACTCGACAAATGGTAACCACTTGGAAAGTCCGAACGAGGGTAGTTCGATAGATCACCAGGTCACTATCCATCTGCATGCTCAGAACATGACATTGTTCCCTATCAATGAAACGTGGTACTTCACATCACAGATGCTAGTCTCAAGCTCGGGTGGCCTTATCCTCATTTTGACGGCCCAATCGACTAGGAACGAGTTTAGAATACACAGTGACTATTAGATGTGTTTCATGATAGCCATCATATCCGCTATCACATCTAATATACACTATGGTGCATTCTAGGTCTTTATCCAACACAATTGGTAACATTATAAAATAATGAAGATAAATAATGCCATAAAAGAATACGAATTTCATAAATAAAGATCGTTATACAAAGATTCAATAAGAACCCACACGCCACAAGTTGGCTAGTTGGGCATCTACTCTAATACCAAGCCCATGGGGTCCCGGAATTGAACAATAAAAGAAAAGAAGGGCTGAATGGAAGTTGTTATAAGCTGTATTTCTTATAACGAGAATAAAAATTCGAAACATAAACAACAATACGTCGTCAAGTATTGGAACAACTGAAACATATTTCTCAATAACAGATGTCATACAAATGCAAAATGCGATAATACAACTTCTGAAATTCTATATGAATTTATTATTGATGTAATAGATCTAATACAGTCTTGACAAAAGATCAAAAACAACAACAGATGCTACGGAAAAACATCGGCCTTAGATAAACACAACCACCACAGCTGGTTCAGCTGCTGCCTCCCGTCTGCCCCAGCTCTGTCCCACCTGCACCATTTTAAAGCTAATGATCCCAGGGTCTCAGCAAGTAAAATCTGAGGATAACAAATTCACTAATGCAGGCAGACATCTGAACTTAACATAGCTTAACATAACATAGTTTAAAGGAAGTCATTCATCGTAAACTTTTATTAAACTCTCTTTTGTAAACTTGGAAGTGGGGAAGATGACCCAGATCCCATGCATTATTTTTCTTGTAATCTATGGCTTAGAAGCTCTCCTTAGGTCCGTTATGCATTTGATCAAATGACTTCTGATATCAGCCTTAGCATATAGCTCATTGTGAAGGGGCAACCGATGTCTGGACGACTGCTCACCCTTCCTTTATGAAAGGGCAACTGACATCTGGACAGCTGCTCACCTTTCCTTTGTGACCGTCTGTTATCTATGCCATAAATCCTTTAAAACTAAACATTCTTCCTTTAAAATCATAACTGGTTGAAATCAGATATTGAAACAACATCCGGGTTCACAGTGCTTCGAAATTCTTTCTTTAAAATCTCTTCGCCGAGTGTCGGATTCGACTACTGGAACTTACTGCTGAAATACCAACAGATGTGACTAAAAGAAGCGGTACTTGAAAACGAAACAGATATTTACTGTTCAAGGTTATCGTTAGCGGGAATTCAGATGTTTCTAAGGGAAGTATCGCGAATATAAAACAGATGTCTAGGTAGGAATAGTGTTTAGAAGTAAAACAACTGCAACTTAGTCAACTCAGCTGTCAACGCAGAAATAGGTAAAACTGTCGGGGATCCGGATCCGCCCCCCGGTCAGGCAGCGGAAGAACAAAATAATAGAACCGGGAGGCGATCAATACGAAAAATCAAATCTAATCCTGCGACATTCATAGGATGTTTAGCGAGTTACCTCTCTGGCACTTGTGCCTGGCTCCAACCGGTGTTTCAAGAACCCGGCTCTTCTCGGTAGATTGCGGTAGATACGCCAATCCGGTCCACGACCAGATTCGAGACTCCTTCGTCAGACTGCACTAGAAGTCCTGACGAGATCAGCACGATCGGATTCTCCTCGAAAAACTAGGCCGGAACAAATTCCGGCGAAGTTGGCGGCGGCGGAGGGCGAGAGGGAGGGAGAGGCGGCTAGTGCTATTAGGTTTAGGTTATGATGATGTTATTATGAAGTCTCTTAGTCATTAAGTCCAATAATCAACATTAAATAGACTTAAGGCAGACTTGGGCCGGCCCAACGGGCCCGGGTCCCAATGACGATATCAATCGCTGCGACTTCATCGTAACTCCGATCGC
>KV002555.1:76819-109123 GCA_001598015.1 Dorcoceras hygrometricum
GTACCAGAAATGGTCGCACCTAGGAGATCCGAAAGGGTTCCTAGGGCTCCTGAAAGATATGGTTTCCTTCTTGAAGATGATCAGAGTGATCAAGACGCTCAACAGCGCGCCTCAACGGCGAGCGTCGCTCGATGGCGCTCGACCAACACGCGACGATCGCGCGGCCAGTGCGCGTTAAAGCGCCGCCCATCTCCAGCAGCGTCGCCCCACATCGCCAGCAATCATCGCACAGCGGGTCGAGGAGGAGTGCGGCAGCAGCCGGCCAGACGTGAGCAATCGCGTTGAGCCAGCGCGCGGCCAGCGCGCGGCCATGTGCGCGTCGTCGCCCAGCCTATGCGCCACCGTGCGCCTCCTCGTGCGAGAACCAGCAGGAAGGCGTCGCCCATCGTCACGCGTGGAGTTGCGGCCAGCGCGCGTCTTCATCGCGCGATCAAGCGCGGCCAGCGCGCTTCCTCGTCGCGCGCCATGCGCGGCCAGCGCGCAGGCGTAGCGCGCTTGCGCGCGCGGCGATGAATATGGGGCGCCGCCATGCGCGGCGGCGCCGTGGCCGACGTGATTTCCGATCTCATTCGTTTTCGATTCTGAAAATTAAGATGTTAGATACAATAAGGCAATACATATTGATCAGATCCGGCAAACCTGGCTCTGATACCACTATCGGGGATCCGGATCAGCCCCTCGGTCAGGCAGCGGAAGAACAAAATAATAGAACCGGGAGGCGATCAATACGAAAAATCAAATCTAATCCTACTACATTCATAGGATGTTTAGCGAGTTACCTCTCTGGCACTTGTGCCTGGCTCCAACCGGTGTTTCAAGAACCCGGCTCTTCTCGGTAGATTGCGGTAGATACGCCAATCCGGTCCACGACCAGATCCGAGACTCCTTCGTCAGACTGCACTAGAAGTCCTGACGAGATCAGCACGATCGGATTCTCCTCGAAAAACTAGGCCGGAACAAATTCCGGCGAAGTTGGCGGCGGCGGGCGGCGGGCGGCGCACGGAGGCGGCGTGATCGAGAGGGAGGCGGCGGCTTTTGGTGTGTAGGGTTAGGTTTTCTAATTGTGTTGTATGAAGTGTTTAAGTCTAATAATAGTCTCAATTATATAGACTTAATAATGGATTTGGACCGGCCCATCGGGCCCGGGTCCAATTGACGATATCCATTGCTGTGACTTCATCGTAACTTCGATCGCCGATCAGATCGGACCGATCGACTTAGTTTCCAAAACTGAATGTTATGATATGAAAAACAATTTTTCAGATCATCTAACCCCAAATAGCAAAATGACCGTTTTGCCCCTCAACAAAGTCAAATCCCGGTTTGACCACTGTGGACTTTTAGGAAGTCGCACTTCCCGAAATCCTCTTCTCGTGCTCAACACATTGAGCTGAGTATCCGTGTGGGAATTTCGAATCCAGTACTTGTGTGACCCTCAATGGTTCAGGGATACAGCTAGCCGTGGGTCCACAACCATTGTGGCTCCGGAATCACAATTCCGGACCTGCCCAACGGATCATGGTAAAGCGTCTAGCAACATCGCCCCATGATCCCCTAGGTATCACTGATAGTGCTTGAAAGAACCAGTCGGTCGTGGTTCGCGTACAGTACGGTCCTTTCAATCCATATATCCCGATCAGATCAACGACCATTGGTAAATCGAGAGTCGCTAAGGATCCGATAGCTATGCATACATCTTGGAGATCAAATAGTGACATCGCGAGTGTAACTAGGTAAACACATTTACCTAAAACACTTCTAGTACTCTGGCCAGAGATTTGAACACTATTATCCCCTCAGATAGCATAGGATATCCACGCATGTCTGCGAGCGGTGAATCCTCGACAACGATGCATCGACTCCTACATGCATCGGGGTCTCACCCAATCCCGACGCCTGGTGACCCCAAGTGAGTCGGCAAACGGGTCAAAGTGAGACGCCTATCATGTAGAGTCTCAACGACGTTTCGAGTCGTGAGGACTAATCTGTACAACCAAGACCTCGGACTTATCCACTCGACAAATGGTAACCACTTGGAAAGTCCGAAGGAGGGTAGTTCGATAGATCACCAGGTCACTATCTATCTGCATGCTCAGAACATCACAATGTTCCCTACCAATTAAACATGGTACTTCGCATCGCAGATACTAGTCTCGAACTCGGGCGGCCTTATCCTATTTTGACGGCCCAATCGACTAGGAACATGTTCAGAATACACAGCGACTATTAGATGTGTTTCATGATAGCCGTCATACCCACTATCACATCTAACATACGCTTTAGTGTATTCTGGGTCTTTACTCAACACAATTGTAAATCATTACACACATAATGAAAGTAAAGAGTGCCATATAAAAGAATGCGAATATCATATATAAAGATCGTTTGTACAAGAGTCAATAAAACCCACACGCCACAAGTTGGCTAGTTGGGCATCTACTCTAATAAAAACACCTGCGACTCTGGGAACACTATCGCTGACAGGAAAATTCAGATGTTAACGCAGAAATAGTGCTTAGAAGTGAAACAGCTGCGGCTTGGTCAACTCAGCTGTCAACGCAGGAATAGGTAAAACAGCTGCGACTCTGGAAATGTCAGATGTTGCATGGAATTTAATTGTTAACATAAGAAACAGAAGTCTAACTAAGGAAATAGTTCTGTAACATCTGAACGACTTCCAACGCTACCAGTGCTGCCTATCAAACCAGAAGCAAGTCCCGATTTAACCAGCATCGCTGATTACATGGCATCAAGTTCAGACATTACCATTCACCATAAAAGAACTTTCTTGATCATACAACGACTTAAACCCGACTGCTCAGCATTTTTTTTAAACAACACCAACATCTACATTTCATCGAAGCATTCTTTAAAAGTGTTTGAAACAGAAACATTTTCGAACCCAATCATTCTTTCATTTTCTTAAACATTCTTGATAATGAACATACATTATCTTAGCGTAAACAGGAAAACAATCATGCGCCGAAAACAATATATGATTTAAAATGGCATAGCTAGAATCAACCTTTACTTGCCTTAAACGGAGAAACACAAGAGCAGCTGGTCTCAACAGGAGTCCTCCACAAGCACCACCACGAGCACCTTTAAAATTTTGGGAGAGAAAGAAAGAAATCCTGGACAACAATGGAGCTTTACATTTACGAAAACAATCATATACAAGATATGACTTGTAGTAGGTAATTGCACTTGAGTAAGCATGGGTATCCTACCAAACCATGTCCTTTTACAAGGTTTTATCCAAAAACTCCCTACTACTGTTTTAAATTTGTAAACTTTACCAAAATATTTTCAAAAGAACTAATCTGTCCAGCTGAAGGCATTTTCGAACAAAAATCTGAATCTGCTCGTGTTTGTACTCAGGCGACAGCTGCCTGGAAACCTTCCGCGTCGTGTCTCAACATATGAAATCAGCTTTTAAAACAATCACAATGAACTTAAGGCTGAAATCTGAAATATCAATATAACCCTTAAAATAGAAAAGGTTATTTATGTGGTCCTATGGATTTTGGGACGTTACAAATCTACCCTCCTTATTGAAATTTCGTCCTCGAAATTTACTTACAAAACAATTCTAGGTAACGACTAATCATATCAGTTTTCGTTTCCCACGTAGCTTCTCGTTCAGATTGATTGAACCATTGCACCTTAACCATAGGAATACTACGGTTTCTCAGCTTTCTATTCTCCCGAAGAAGAATCCTCTCGGGTCTCTCTTCATAACTTAAATCTGGTGCTAACTGAATAGGCTCATGACTTAATACGTGAGATGGGTTGGGAATATACTTCCTCAAGGCTGACACATGGAATACGCTATGCACGACTGACAGCTGCAGGTGCAATGCTAAGCTATAAGCTAACGTTCCTACTCTTTCCAAAATCTCATATGGTCCAATATATATTGGACTTAGCTTTCCTTTCTTCCCAAAACGCATCACTCCCTTCATCGGAGCTATTTTAAAAAATACATGATCGTCGATTTCAAAGTTCAGCTCCCTTCTCCTATTATCTGCGTAACTTTTCTGTCTGCTTTGAGCAGCTTTCATCTGCTCTCTTATATTTCTAACAGCTTCTTCTGTTTTCTCCACTACATCTGGTCCTAAACCAAATCTCTCACCAATCTCATCCCAATGAAGGGGCGTTCTACATTCGCGGCCATAGAGAGCTTCATATGGAGCCATTTGGATAGAAGATTGGAAACTGTTATTATACGCAAATTCTACTAAGGGTAACTTTGAATCCCAACTTTACGAGAAATCCACAATACAGGTCCTGAGCAAATCTTCTAAAATCTGGATCACCCGTTCAGATTGTCTATCTGTCTGGGGGTGAAAAGCTGTGCTAAAAGTTAGCTTCGTACCCAAAGCTTTATGCAAACTCTTTCAGAAAGCTGACGTGAACTTCGGATCCCTATCAGATACAATCGAAACAGGAACACCATGCAGCCTCACTATTTCCTTTACATACAAATCTGCATACCTGCTTACCTAGTATATTGTTTTAACTGGTAAGAAGTGAGCGGACTTAGTGAGTCTGTCTATAATAACCCAAATAGAATTATATCCTTGGGCAGTCTTGGGTACACCAACTACAAAATCCATAGCTATACATTCCCACTTCCAATCGGGAATAGGCAGTGGTTTCAACAAGCCTGCTGGTCTTTGGTGTTCAGCTTTCACCAATTGACAAGTCAAACATTCCAAATATCTTGCTTCATTCCTGGCCACCAATACAACTTTTGGAGGTCCTTATACATTTTGGTACTCCCCGGATGAACAGAGTATGGGGTTGTATGGGCTTCTCTCAAGATATCTGATCTTAAGGTGTCTACTTGGGGCACCCAGATTCTTCCCAGAAATCTGATTACTCCTCCTTCAGTAAAGTAGAGGTTGTTGCCTCTTTCTCTATCTTGTTTGACCCACTTCTGGAGTTGTTCATCTTTCAGTTGTCCCTCACGAATTTGGTCTATCAAATTTGATCTTATAGAGAGATCTGCCAAAACTGAGTCGCAACCACTGGGTACTAGTTCTAAGCCAAACTTCTCAATGTCAACTACCGGTGGTCTCAGGACGAAGAGCTGTGCTAACCCAACAGACTTCCTACTCAAGGCATCATCTACGACGTTGGCTTTTCCTGGGTGATAGCAGATTTTACAATCATAATCCTTCACCAGTTCCAACCATCTCCTCTGCCTCATATTAAGTTCCTTCTGGGTGAAAAAGTATTTGAGGCTCTTATGGTCAGTGAATATCTCGCATTTTTCTCCATAAAGGTAATGTCTACAGATCTTAAGGGCAAAGACTACAGCTGCTAGTTCCAAATCATGTGTAGGGTAATTCTTCTCGTGATCCTTAAGTTGTCTGGAAGCATAAGAAATCACCTTACGGTCCTGCATCAGTACATCACCTAAACCCATCTTAGACGCATCCGAATAAATCACAAAATTTCCTTGATCAGATGGGCACAAGAGCTTCTATTAGCGCTTGCTTCAACTTGTCGAAGCTGCTTTGACATTCGGGTGTCCAGTCGTACTTAACCTGCTTTCTTGTTAGCGAGGTCAAGGGAACAACTATCTTGGAAAATCCTTGAATGAATCGCCTATAATATCCGGCTAAACCCAAGAAACTCCTCAGCTCTGAAATAGATTTTGGTACTGGCCAGTCACGAACAGCTTCTACTTTGGCTGGGTCCACTTCTAATCCATCCTTAGATATAATGTGACCTAAGAATGCTACCTTCTCCAACCAGAAATCACATTTACTAAACTTAGCAAACAGCTGCGTACTCTTCAGAACTTGAAGCACTGTCCTCAAATGCTCGGTATGTTCGAATTTAGTCTTAGAATACACTAAGATATCATCTATGAACACAACTACGAACTGATCCAAAAAGGGTTGGAAAACTCTATTCATCAAATCCATAAAAGCTGATGGGGCATTAGTTAAACCAAAAGGCATCACCAAAAACTCATAGTGTCCATAACGAGTCCTAAAGGCTGTCTTATAGATATCTGTTGCCTTAATCTTCAGCTGATGGTAACCAAACCTTAAATCGATCTTAGAAAAGACTGCTGCTCCTTTCAACTGGTCAAAAAGATCCTCAATCCTAGGAAGGGGATATTTATTCTTAATGGTCAGCTTATTCAGCTCCTTATAATCTATACACAACCTCAAACTTCCATCTTTCTTCTTAACGAAAAGAACAGGGGCTCCCCAGGGTGAAGTGCTTGGTCTAATAAATCCTTTCTCTAACAGATCTTGTATCTGTTCTTTTAATTCCTTCATTTCTGATGGAGCTAGACGATAAGGTGGTCTAGATACAGGGGCAACTCCCGGCACTAAGTCAATTGAAAATTCCAGCTCTCTATCTGGCGGTAGTCCATGTATATCTTCGGGAAAAACTTAGGGAAACTCATATACCACCTCCACATCTGAAAGTTGGGGTTTACTAGTCGCTGCTAAAGATGAAAAGCTTATAAAAAATCCTACCCCACCTTTCCTCAAACAACTTTGAGCCTTAATTGCGGATATAATGCGAGGAATCCTCCACATCTGATTGGCTTTAAACTTAAAGGGGTCTCCTTTAGGTGGATTAACCACTACTGCTCGAGTCTTAAAATCAATTACCACCCCATGCTTGGTTAACCAGTCCATCCCCAGTCTCATATCAAACTCAGGCATCGGTAAAACAATCAAATCTGTGGAAATCAAATTCCCTGGGAGCCTAAGTTCTTACCCCACCTTTCCTCAAACAACTTTGAGCCTTAATTGCGGATATAATGCGAGGAATCCTCCACATCTGATTGGCTTTAAACTTAAAGGGGTCTCCTTTAGGTGGATTAACCACTACTGCTCGAGTCTTAAAATCAATTACCACCCCATGCTTGGTTAACCAGTCCATCCCCAGTCTCATATCAAACTCAGGCATCGGTAAAACAATCAAATCTGTGGAAATCAAATTCCCTGGGAGCCTAAGTTCTAAATCCCGAAACAAAATCATGGGATACTAATTCTTCTTCTGAAGGTACTGTTACACAAAAGCCTATAGTTACTTGATCAGGGATAATGGGTAACTTCTTAGAAAACTTAGCTGCTATAAAATAATGAGTGGCTCCTGAATCTAGCAAATCCACTGAAGGCAAACCAGCAATCAAAATATCACCCGTAACTACTGTAGAATCTGGATTGGCTTGCTCAGCTGTCATCACATAAGCTCTGCTAGTCACCAGCTGTCTTGAATTTGGGCAATTCTTCATGATATGCCCTGGCAACCCACATTTGTAGCATACGTTCTGTCCTAGTCTGCATTGACCAGGGTGTGTCTTCTGGATCTTAGGACACACGGGTCTGCTGCTAACAGCAGGAACTGAACTGATGGGTTGGATCGGTAGAGGTTTCTGCTCTTGAGGCCTCTGCTGATTCTTATTCTGCTTCTTGAAAGGCCTTTGATCCTTCTGCTGGAAGGCCTGCCTCTTCTGCTGCCTTTCTTCATCCACATCCTTCCAGTCTCTCTCTATTCGCAGGGCTCTATCCACTGCTTCTCTATAAGTCTTGGGCACAGATAGCCTAACGTTCATCTTGAACTAGGCTTTAATCCTTCCACAAAATGACTCAGCTTCTCCTCTGGGTCATTTCCAATTAGAGGCACAAAGTAACATCCTCTTTCAAACGTCAGCACATACTCCTGCACGGTCATGCTTCCTTGTTTCAAAGTCAGAAACTCTCTCTTCAACTCAGACCTCTTGTCTGCGGTGAAGTACTGCTCGAAGAACACTTGCTTAAAATCCGCCCAAGTAAGATTTGTTAAATCCACAGATAACTTAGCTCCTTCCCACCAAATCATGGCATCATCCCTTAACATATAGATGGCGCATCTTGGCCTATCTAAATCCGACATCTGGAGGTATTCGAAGATAACCTCCATCAACTTGATCCAGCTTTCAGCAACTAAGGGATCAGTTGTACCACTAAACTCCTTCGGCTTCTGCCTTCTGAACTTCTCTTGAGGATCATCATTGCTTGGTCCTCTGCTACTGGACGATTGACCATTATCTCTGCCGGTTTGTTCTACCAGCATTCTCAGGAGTTGGGTGATACTATCATTACTGTCAGGGTTGGTTTCTTCTAAAGGAATACCTCTCCTTCCTCTGCCAGACATCCTATATTCTATAGCCCGTAATCCACCACAATGCAATAATCAGAACATGCTAAATTTTAAAGACAAATGCTCTGAAACATAAAATAAACTCATAGTTATGGAGAAACGATCGACAAAAGCTGTTCCAACTGGAAGTGCGTGTGTTAATCTCAGGACCATGCTCTGATACCAAGTTGTGACGTCCCAAGCCCATGGGGTCACGGAATTGAACAATAAAAGAAAAGAAGGGCTGAATGGAAGTTGTTATAAGATGTATTTCTTATAAAGAGAATAAAAATTCGAAACACAAACAACAATACGGCGTCAAGTATTGGAACAGCTGAAACAGATTTCTCAATAACAGATGTCATACAAATGCAAAATGCGATATTACAACTTCTGAAATTCTATATGAATTTACTGTTGTTGTAATAGATATAATACAGTCATGACAAAAGATCAAAAACAACAACATCTGCTGCGGAAAAACATCGGCCTTAGATAAACACAACCACCACAGCTGGTTCAGCTGCTGCCTCCCGTCTGCCCCAGCTCTGTCCCACCTGCACCATTTTAAAGCTAATGAGCCTAGGGGCTCAGCAAGTAAAATATGAGGATAAAAAATTCACTAATGCAGGCAGACATTTGAACTTAACATAGCTTAACATAACATAGTTTAAAGGAAGTCATTCATCGTAAACTTTTCTTAAACTCTCTTTTGTAAACTTGGAAGTGGGGAAGATGACCCAGATCCCATGCATTATTTTTCTTGTGATCTATGGCTTAGAAGCTCTCCTTAGGTCCGTTATGCATTTATCAAATGACTTCTGATATCAGCCTTAGCATATAGCTCATTGTGAAGGGGCAATCGACGTCTGGACGACTGCTCACCCTTCCTTTATGAAAGGGCAACTGACATCTGGACAGCTGCTCACCTTTCCTTTGTGATCGTCTGTTATCTATGCCATAAATCCTTTAAAACTAAACATTATTCCTTTAAAATCATAACTGGTTGAAATCAGATTTTGAAACAACATCCGGGTTCACTGTGCTTCGAAATTCTTTCTTTAAAATCTCTTTAAAATATCTTCGCTGAGTGTCGGATTCGAATACTGGAACTTATTGCTGAAATACCAACAGATGTGACTAAAAGAAGCGGTACTGGAAAACGAAACAGATATTTACTGTTCAAGGTTATCGTTAGCGGGAATTCAGATGTTGCTAAGGGAATAGTATCGCGAATATAAAACATATGTCTAGGTAGGAATAGTGTTTAGAAGTAAATTAGCTGCAACTTAGTCAACTCAGCTGTCAACGCAGAAATAGGTAAAACAGCTGCGACTCTTGGAACGCTATCGCTGATAGGAAAATTCAGATGTTAACGCAAAAATAGTATTTAGAAGTGAAACAGCTGCGGCTTGGTCAACTCAGCTGTCAACGCAGGAATAGGTAAAAACAGCTGCGACTCTGGAAATTTCAGATGTTGCATGGAATTTAATTGTTAACATAAGAAATAGAAGTCTAACTAAGGAACTACTTCTGTAACATCTGAACGACTTCCAACGCTACCAGTGCTGCCTATCAAACCAGAATCAAGTCCCGATTTAACCAGCATCGCCGATTACATGGCATCAAGTTCAGACATTACCATTCACCATAAAAGAACTTTCTTGATCATACAACGACTTAAACCCGACTGCTCAGCATTTTTTTAAAACAGCATCAACATCTACATTTCTTCGAAGCATTCTTTAAAAGTGTTTGAAACAGAAACATTTTCGAACCCAATCATTCTTTCATTTTCTTAAACATGCTTGATCATGAACATACGTTATCTTAGCGTAAATAGGCAAACAATCATGCGCCAAAAACAATATATGCTTTAAAATGGCGTAGCAAGAATCAACCTTTACTTGCCTTAAACGGAGAAACACAAGAGCAGCTGGTCTCAACAGGAGTCCTCCACAAGCACCACCACGAGCACCTTTAAAATTTTGGGAGAGAAAGAAAGAAATCCTGGACAACAATGGAGCTTTCCATTTACGAAAACAATCATATACAAGATATGACTTGTAGTAGGTAATTGCACTTGAGTAAGCATGGGTATCCTACCAAACCATGTCCTTTTAAAAGGTTTTATCCAAAAACTCCCTACTACTGTTTTAAATTTGTAAACTTTACCAAAATATTTTCAAAAGAACTAATCTGTCCAGCTGAAGGCATTTTCGAACAAAAATCTGAATCTGCTCGTGTTTGTACTCAGGAGACAGCTGCCTGGAAACCTTCAGCGTCGTCTCTCAACATCTAAAAATCAGCTTTTAAAACAATCACAATGAACTTAAGGCTGAAATCTGAAATATCAATATAACCCTTAAAATAGAAAAGGTTATTTATGTGGTCCTATGGATTTTGGGGCGTTACACCTTAGGTCCGTGTTTCACTTGATCAAATGACTTCTGAATCAGTTTTTAGCATATAGCTCATATGAAAGGACAGCCGACATCTGGACGACTACTCATCCTTCTACTTGGTGACCGTCTGTTATCTATGCCATAAATCTTTAAAATAAACTTTTGTTCCTTTAAACTCATTTATTTCAAAATCTTCTTTGAAATCAGGTTTTGAAATCTCACTGGGTTCGCTTCTTTTAAAACTTTGCTTCCCATTTTAAAACTTACTGAGTATCAGAATTGACTACTGGAAAATGATCGCTAACAATAAAAACAAATGTTAACGTAAAAACAGTGTTTGGGAAAGAAACAACTGCGACTTGGTCAACTCAGATGTGAACTATTAATACAAAAGAAACAGCTGCGACTTGGTCAAATCAGCTGTGAACTATTAATACGAAAGAAACAGCTGCGACTTGGTCAACTCAACTGTGAACTAGTAATTGTAAGCGATTCAGCAGTGAAGTATTTGATACTGCGAAATCTAACCAAAATCTGATATGTAGTGAAACACAAAGCTGAATTGAAAACTGCTGATTTAAACAGGAAATTCAATCGTTGAAATAGGAACCAAAATCCTAATAAGAACTTGGTGCTGCAACATTATGAACGACAGCTACGATACCAGTTCTACCTATAAAACCAGACTTAGTTTCTGATTCAACTAGAATCACCGATTAAATAGTCAAATTCAAATGTTACCATTCACCAGAAACAAGAATATTCATGAACACACGTGACTCAAATCTGAATTCCCCTTAAAAACATCCTTAACTTTCTCGAAAACGTTGGAAGCAGATAAACATATCTTTTGAACCCATTCTTTCTTTCTTAAACATACGTAAATCTTATTTGAACATACTTAAACATAACTTAAACTTATCTTTAACATACAGGCAAGTCAATCCATAAAAATTAGAAAGTCAATATATGCTTCAAATGGTGTAGCAAGGATCAGCTTTTATTTGCCTTAAAATTAAGCTTTACAACAGCAACTGGTTTCCTGCAGCGTTCCTCCTCAAGCAAACACACGAGCTTATTTAGAATTATTTTGAGAGAATAAGAAAGAGTTTTCTTCAACAAGATGAAATGAATTTTGTTTTCTTTCGAAACCAGTATTTATATGGGAGGGATTAGTGGCAAGCAGGGTGCTATTATCAAGCATGACAAATCTCTTCCAAGTTACAAATTTTTTTTGTAAAATCTCCCTCTCATATTTTTAGTTGCAAATCTACCAAACCCTTTTAAAAAGAAATCATTTTGTCATCCTTAAAACTATTTCAACAGCTTTCAAAATCTGCTCGTATATTGCAACTGGAGTGGCAACTGCTGAAACCTGCTGCGTCGTATCTAAATTCTGAAATCAGTAAAAAAATCAGATTTTATGCATAGCTTATGCTAACATTTAAATTGTCAATTTAACCTTTGAAATAAATAAGATGCATATATGTGATCCTCTGGATTTTTGAAGCGTTACAACTCTATCCTCCTTATTGAAATTTCGTCCTCGAAATTTACTTACCAAACAGATATGGGTAAAGGTTAAGCATATCAGCTTCTGTCTCCCATGTAGCTTCTCGCTCAGATTGGTTACACCATTGTATCTTAACCATTGGAATACTATGGTTTCTTAGCTTTCTAACTTCTCGAATAAGAATTATTTCTGGTCTCTCTTCATAACTTAAATCTGGTGCTAACTGGATTGGCTGATGGCTTAGCACATGCGAAGGGTTAGGAATATACTTCCTCAAAACTGAAACATGAAAAACTCCATGCACTGCTGATAGCTGCGGGGGCAGTGCTAAACAATAAGCTAACGATCCTATTCTTCTAAAATCTCATATGGTCCAATATATCTTGGACTCAGCTTTCCTTTCTTTCCAAAACGCATTACTCATTTCATTGGAGCAACTCTAAAAAATACATGATCGCCGATTTCAAAATTCAGCTCTCTTCTTATATTATCTGCGTAACTCTTCTGCCGACTTTGGGCAGCTTTCATTCGTTCCCTTATCTTTCTAACAGTTTCTGCTGTTTGCTCCACTACATCTGGTCCTAAGCCAGATCTCTCCCCAACTTTATCCCAGTGAAGAGGTGTTCTACATTTACGTCCATAGAGAGCTTCATATGGAGCCATCTGGATAGATGCTTGAAAACTGTTATTGTACGGAAATTCCACTAATGGTAATTTCAGATCCCAACTCTCTGAAAAATCCACAATACACGCCCTTAGCAAATCTTCCAAAATCTGAATCACCCTTTCTGATTGACCATCTGTCTGGGGGTGAAAGGCTGTGCTAAAGGTCAGTCTTGTACCCATAGCTCTATGCAAACTCTTCCAGAAAGCTGAGGTAAACTTCGGATTTGTATCCGATACTATGGAAACAGGAACACCATGTAGCCTCACTATTTCTTTTACATACAAATCTGCACATCTACTCATATCGTAGGTTGTCTTAACTGGTAAGAAGTGAGCAGACTTAGTGAGTCTGTCTATTATAACCCAAATAGAGTTATATCCTTGAACAGTCTTGTTAGATTAGATGCCCAACTAGCCAACTTGTGGCGTGTGGGTTTATAGACTCTTGTATATGACAATCTTTATATATGATGTTTGCATTTATTTATGGCGTTCTTTACTTTCATTTTGTTGTATGATGATTAACAATTGCGTTGAGTAAAGACCTGGAATGCACTATAGTGTATGTTAGATGTGATAGTGGGTATGACGGCTATCATGAAACACATCTAATAGTCACTGTGTATTCTGAACACGTTACTAGTAGATTGGGCCGTCAAAATGAGTATAAGGCCGCCCGAGCTCGAGACTAGCATCTGCGATGCGAAGTACCATGTTTCATTGGTAGGGAACATTGTGATGTTCTGAGCATGCAGATGGATAGTGACCTGGTGATCTATCGAACTACCCTCGTTCGGACTTTCCAAGTGTTTACCATTTGTCGAGTGGATAAGTCCGAGGTCTTGGTTGTACTGATTAGTCCTCACGACTCGAAACGACATTGAGGCTCTACATCTTCCGGTCGTGGACCTGATTGACGAATCTACAGCCGCCTACCGTGAAGAGCCGGTCTTCTTGTAATTCCGGTTGGAGCCAGGCGCAAGTCGCCAGCAAGGTAATCTACTAGTCATCCTATGAATGGTTTATAGCATTGATTTTATTGTATTGAACGTTTCCCGGCGCCAAATTTTTAAACTTCCGCTGCGCCGCCGGGAGACGGGATCCGGATCCGCCACCTTTCCCCAACAAGTCTTGGGTATACCAACTACAAAGTCCATCGCTATACACTCCAATTTCCATTCTGGAATAGGCAGTGGTCTCAATAATCCTGCTGGTCTTTGGTGTTCAGCTTTCACCAATTGACAAGTTAAACACTCCGAGACAAATCTGGCAATGTCTCGCTTCATTCCTGGCCACCAGTACAACTTCTGGAGGTCCTTGTACATCTTAGTACTCCCTGGATGTAAAGAATATGGGGCTGTATGGGCCTCTGTCATGAGATCCGATCTCAAGGTGTCTACTTGGGGCACCCAGATCCTGTCCTGAAATCTTATTACTCCTCCTTCAGAAAAATAGAGGTTGCTGCCTCTCTCTTTATCTTGTTTAACCCACTTCTGAAGTTGCTCATCCTTGGGTTGTCCTCTCAAATCTGATCTATCAGATTTGACCTTACGGAGAGATCTGCCAAAACCATAGCGCTCCCGATGGGCACTATTTCTATTCCAAACTTCCCAATATCATATGCCAATGGTCTCTGGACCAAAAGCTGATCTAGTCCAACAGATTTCCTACTCAAGGCATCTGCCACTACATTGGCCTTTCCTGGGTGATAGCTGATTGTGCAATCGTAATATTTTACCAGCTCTAGCCATCTTCTCTGCCTCATATTCAATTTTTCTGGGTAAAGAAGTACTTGAGGCTCTTATGATCGATTAATATTTCGAACTTCTCCCCATAGAGATAATGTCTCCATATCTTAAGGGCAAAGACAACAGCTACCAGTTCTAAGTCATGCGTAGGGTAATTATTTTCATGACTCTTGAGTTTTCTGGAAGCATAAGAAATCACTCTACGGTCCTACATCAGTACATCACCTAAACCCCTCTTGGACGCATCTGTATAGATGACAAACTTTCCTTGGTCAGACGACATTACTAACACAGGAGCTTCTATCAGCGCTTGCTTCAACTTGTCAAAGCTGTTTTGACATTCTGGAGTCCATTCATACTTAACCAGATTTCTTGTTAGCGAGGTTAATGGCACAGCTATCTTAGAAATTCCTTGAATAAATCGCCTATAGTATCCGGCTAAACCCAAGAAACTCCTTATCTCTGAAACAGATCTTGGTACTGGCCAGTCTCGAACAGCTTCTACCTTGGCTGGGTCGACTTCCAATCCATCCTTAGATATAATATGACCTAAGAATGCTACTTTCTCTAACAAGAAGTTACACTTTCTAAACTTAGCAAACAACTGCTTACTCTTCAAAACTTGCAGTACTGTCCTCAAATGGTCGACATTCTCAAACCTAGTCTTAGAGTATACTAAGATGTCATCTATGAACACAACTACGAATCGATCCAAAAATGATTGGAAAACTCTATTAATTAAATCCATGAAAGCTGATGGAGCATTCGTAAGTCCAAAATACATTACTAAGAATTCATAGTGTCCATAGCGAGTTCTAAAAGCTGTCTTATAGACATCTGATGCCTTAATCTTTAACTGGTGGTAACCAGACCTCAAATCAATCTTAGAAAAGACTACTGATCCTTTCAACTGGTCAAAAAGATCTTCAATTCTAGGAAGGGGATATTTATTCTTAATGATCAGCTTATTCAGCTCCCTATAATCTATACATAACCTTAAACTCCCATCCTTCTTCTTAACGAAAAGAACAGGGGATCCTAGGGGGACGTACTGGGTCTAATAAATCCTTTCTCTAATAGATCCTGTATCTGTTCCTTTAGTTCCTTCATCTCTGATGGAGCTAGACGATAAGGTGGTATAGAAACTGGAGCAGCTCCTGGAATTAAGTCAATCGAAAATTCCAGTTATCTGTCTGGTGGTAATCCATGTATATCCTTTGGAAAAACCTCAGGAAACTCACTTACCACCTCCACATCTGACAGTTGGGGCTTACTAATCGTTGCTAAGGACGACAAGCTAGCCAAGAATCCTACCCCTCCTTTCCTCAAACAGCGTTGAGCCTTAAGAGATGATATAATACGGGGAATCCTCCAAATATGATTGGCTTCAAACTTAAATGGATCTCCTCTAGGCGGATTAACCACTTATGTTCGCAGCTTAAAATCTATCACTACTCCATACTTAGTTAGCCAGTTTATTCCCAAAATCATATCGAATTCGGGCATTGGTAACACAATTAAATCGGCAGTAATCAAACGCCCTTGAAGTTCAAGTTCTAAACCTCGAAACAAATCATGGGATACTAACTCTTCTCCCGAAGGTACTGTTACACAAAAGCCTATAGCTACTTGATCAGGCTTAATGGGCAACTTCTTAGCAAACTTGGCTGCTATAAAGGAATGAGTAGCTCCTGAATATATCAAAGCCACAGAAGGCAAACCAGCAATCATAATCTTACCCGTAACTATGGTCGAGTCTGGGTTTGCTTGATCAACTGTCATCACATAGGCTCTACTGGTCACCAGTTGCCTTGACTTTGGGCAATATTTCAAAATATGCCCTGGAAACCCACATTTGTAGCAGATATTCTGTCCAAGTCTGCATTGATCAGGATGCATCTTCTGGCACTTAGGACACACCGGTCTGCTATTGCTAGCTGGTACTGCACTAATAGGTTGGATTGGCAGAGGTTTCTGCTCTTGAGGCCTCTGCTGATTCTTGTTCTGCTTCTTGAAGGGCCTCTGATCCTTCTGCTGAAAGGCCTGTCTCTTCTGCTGCCTTTCTTCATCAACATCATTCCAGTCTCTTTCAATACGCAGGGCTCTATCCACTGCTTCTCTGTAAGTCCTAGGAACAGATAACGTAACATTCATCTTGAACATAGGCTTTAATCCTTCTACAAAATGGCTTAATTTCTCTTCTGGGTCGTTACCTATCAAAGGTACAAAGTAACAACCTCTTTCAAATGTCCGCACATACTCCTGCACCGTCATGCTCCCCTGTCTCAGGGTCAAAAACTCCCTCTTCAATTCAGACCTCTTGTCTGCCGTGAAGTATTGCTCAAAGAATACTTGTTTGAAATCTGCCCAAGTAAGATTCAAAAAGTCCACAGACAGCTTGGCTCTTTCCCATCAAATCATAGCATCATCTCTTAACATGTAGATAGCACACCTGGGCCTATCTAAATCTGGCATCTGGAGATACTCAAAGATAACCTCCATCGATTTGATCCAGATTTCAGCTACTAATGGATCAGTTATACCATAAACTCCTTTGGCTTCTGTCTTCTGAACTTTTCTTGGGAATCTTCATGGCTTGGTCCTCTACTGCTAGAAGATTGGCCATTACCCCTGCCAGTTAGCTCTACCAGCAGTCTCAGGAGTTGAGCGATACTAGCATTACTATCAGGGTTGGTTTCCTCTAAGGGATTACCTCTTCTACATCTTCCTCTTCCTGACATCTTATAATCTATAGCCCGTAATCCACCACATATAATTATCAGAACATGATAAAAATTAAAAGACAATGCTCTGAAAAATAAACTCACAACTTTGGAGAAACGGCCGATGAAATCCGATCCAACTGACAGTGCACGTGTTTATCTCAGGAACATTGCTCTGATACCACTTTTGTGAGCACCCGAACCCACGGGGTCAAGAATTAGGGGTGAAAGGAAATTTTAAAATAAAAAGAAGGGCTAAACGGCAATTGTTATAAGCTGTATTTCTTATAACTTAGAAAAATAAACACTCCACCGATCAGCTGTCTCAGCTTCCACCTTCCCCTTGACCCTTAATTGTCTCACCTGCACCATTTTAAAAGCTAATGAGCCTAGGGGCTCAGCAAGTAAAATATGGGAAATATCAAATTCATTTAACGCAGGCAGGCATCTGAACATACATATTGAATTTAAAGGAACATCTTTTAAACATAAACATTCATTCATAAACTTTCTTTCAATTCTTTCATAACTTTCGTAAGCTCAGATGTGAGGATAATAGCCCAGATCTCTTCGTTTAAATTCTTAAACTTTCTGATTTATGGCTTAGAAGCTCTCCTTAGGTCCGTGTTGCACTTGATCAAATGACTTTTGAATCAGTTTTTAGCATATAGCTCATATGAAAGGGCAGCCGACATCTGGACGACTACTCACCCTTCTCCTTGGTGACCGTCTGTTATCTATGCCATAAATCTTTAAAATAAACTTTTGTTCCTTTAAACTCCTTTCTTTCAAAATCTTCTTTGAAATCAGCTTTTGAAATCAGGTTTTGAAATCTCACTGTGTTTGCTTCTTTTAAAACTTTGCTTCCCATTTTAAAACTTACTGAGTATCAAACTTGATTACTGGAAAATGATTGAAATAGATGTTAACGTAAAAACAGTGTTTGGAAATGAAACAACTGCGACTTGGTCAACTCAGATGTGAACTATTAATACAAAAGAAACAGCTGCGACTTGGTCAAATCAGCTGTGAACTATTAATACGAAAGAAAAAGCTACGACTTGGTCAACTCAGCTGTGAACTAGTAATTGTAAGCGATTCAGCAGTGATGTATTTGATACTGCGAAATCTAACCAAAATCTGATATGTAGTGAAACACAAAGCTGAATTGAAAACTGCTGATTTAAATAGGAAATTCAATCGCTGAAGTAGGAACCAAAATCCTAATAAGAACTTGGTGCTGTAACATTACGAATGACAGCTACGATACCAGTTCTACCTATCAAACCAGAATTAGTTTCTGATTCAACTAGCATCACCGATTACATAGTCAAATTCAAATGTTACCATTCACCAGAAACAAGAATATTCATGAACACACGTGACTCAAATCTGAATTCCCCTTAAAAACATCCTTAGCTTTCTCGAAAACGTTGGAAGCAGATAAACATATATTTTGAACCCATTCTTTCTTTCTTAAACATACGTAAATCTTCTTTGAACATACTTAAACATAACTTAAACGTATCTTTAACATACAGGCAAGCAAATCCATAAAAATTAGAAAGTCAATATATGCTTCAAATGGTGTAGCAAGGATCAACTTTTACTTGCCTTAAAATTAAGCTTTACAACAGCAACTGGTTTCCTGGAGCGTTCCTCCTCAAGCAAACACACGAGATTCTTTAGAATTATTTTGAGAGAATAAGAAAGAGTTTTCTTCAACGAGATGAAATGAATTTTGTTTTCTTTCGAAACCAGTATTTATATGGGAGGGATTAGTGGCAAGCAGGGTGCTATTATCAAGCATGACAAATCTCTTCCAAGTTACGAATTTTTTTTGTAAAATATCCCTCTCATATTTTTAGTTGCAAATCTACCAAACCCTTTTAAAAAGAAATCATTTTTTCCTCCTTAAAACTATTTTCAACAGCTTTCAAAATCTGTTCGTATATTGAAATTAGAGTGGCAACTGCTGAAACCTGCTGCGTCGTATCTAAATTATGAAATCAGAAAAAAAAAAATCAGCTTTTATGCTAAAATTTAAATTGTCAATTTAACCTTTGAAATAAATAAGATGCATATATGTGATCCTATGGATTTTTGGGGCGTTACATCCTCCCTCACATCCACAGTAAAGTACTGCTCAAAGAATACTCTCTTAAATTCCTACCATGTGAGCATTTCCAAGTCTTCTGTTAACTTGGCTCCTTCCCACCATATCATAGCATCTCCTCTCAGCATATAGATCGCACACCGAGGTCTTTCTAATTCTGTCAGGTATAGGTATTCAAATATCACTTCCATGGACTTGATCCAGCTTTCAGCTATAAGAGGATCAGTAGAACCAGTAAACTCCTGAGGTCTCTGTCTTCTAAAACTCTCCTGAGGATCTTCTCTACTAACCAGTCTTCCTGATGATTGACCATTCCCTTGATTGGTTTGGTGAACCAAACGTTCTAAAAGTTGGGCCATACTATTAAGGACAGGATTCACGCCCTCTGATTCACTATCTCCTTCTATATTACTTCTTCTTCCTCTACCTCGTCCAGCCATATCTGTAAGGGTAGTCCAGATTCACCACAATTCTATTATGAGAGATTACTTTATGCTAAAACATGAAATAAAGCTCACAATTTTTTTTCAGAAGCGGCTGGCGAGAGCTGTTCAAACTGTAAGTGTGTTTATTTAAGGACCATGCTCTGATACCAACTGTAGCGACCTGACTTTTCTTAAATGAATTTTAGGAACTTTGGGTTTCGAATTGAAGAGTATAAAAATTTCGATCTTACTTGACATAAAAGTCGCTACTAAATTCTGGACTAAAATGCAAATAAACACAGGTCATTGTGTGAAGTTTGGAAGACAGATCTGAACAAATAAAAGGTGCGGAACTAAAACAGATCTGGTCTTTGAAAAATAACGAAACTGATTAATTCATTAAGTAATAATTCTGGTACAGATTTCGACAAAAGAAAGAAAGTTGAAATCTGTCATTATACAAAATTATGACTAGAGTCTTTACAAAAAAATCTGGATCTCGAGGAACAACAAAATCTGGTGTCCACGATAAACACAACTTTTCGTTCATCTCATCACCATCCAGCTCCCTACTGTTCATTACCTGCACTCAATGAAAACTAGTGAGCCTAGGGGCTCAACAGGTAAAAACTAGAATATCGAAGGCACATAACACAAGCAAACAATATATAATACTGTACTGGAATCTGAATCTGAATAGCTTAATATTAAAATAAGCTAAAAACGATAACTGTGAAATCTGAAGGAGCTGAAAGCATAATCATATACAAGTTCTGACCTACTGTTCATTACCTGCACTCAATGAAAACTAGTGAGCCTAGGGGCTCAACAGGTAAAAACTAGAATATCGAAGGCACATAACACAAGCAAACAATATATAATACTGTACTGGAATCTGAATCTGAATAGCTTAATATTAAAATAAGCTAAAAACGATAACTGTGAAATCTGAAGGAGCTGAAAGCATAATCATATACAAGTTCTGAAACATTTTCTTTACTTCTAAAAAGAAACATCTTTAAACTTTCTACAGAGCTGTGATTAAAATCACACTTGCGCTCTTTCTTTTCTTTTCTATTAATTATGAATTAGACACTTGCACAGTGGTTCCGGTCGTTTGATCAAACTCTCATATGATATCAGGGGCTGGGATAAATCTCATCTATGTGAAGGGAACTACAAACCCGTCAGTCTGAAACTCTGGTCCTTCATGGGAAAGGGATTACAGTTTCTCTCAACTATAATCTTGTCCCTATCCATTTGAAGGGGCACACTGGATCGTCAACCAGACACTCACCCTCCCTGGGAAACCAACTGTTGTCTAAACATAATCTGTAAAACTTTTCTAAAACTTTCTTTCTTTCTTTCTGCTCTTTTTCTGTTTTTCTTTTCTTTCTGGTACGGTTTACTGGTTTTCATTGTCTAGTGATGTTCTGGGACTTTATGAGAATTCTCTGTAAAACTTGCGAAGATGAAAAATGTGAGGACTAGAAATCTGTTAAGTAAGATTTAATGGCTAATCAGATTCTGAATTAAGATTTGCCACGGAAATTATGATTTATGGGTGCTCAGATTTGACGTAGAGTGTTCAGCAGTGAGAAGTTGGTGATCGAGTGAGATATGCGTCGAATTTGGAGTTCAGTAGTTGATTTTCCTATCGGGAAATGATTCCAGTGGTAATTCAGATTTGAGGTTCACCGCTGGGAGAAGCTAGGCCAACAGCGTTCTTGCGTGGAGTTTAGCGAGCATTCAAATGTTGGTATTCAGTAGTGGCGTTATCAGATGTCAACGCTAGTCAGCGTAGCTGTGAGAATGTAGCGAGAGGCAGCTGTTAGCGTTAGCGCGCGGGTGCGAGAAGGTGCCACGTGTTGGTAAACACATCTGAGTTGACTGCTGGTTGTTAATTCTATTCAGATGTTGCTAGTGAGAGAGATATCTATTCAGTGGTTGATAGCGAGAGATCTGTTCAACTGTAGAAGCTCTGCTACGTCGTTTTTGATAAGTTGGTGCCACGTCGTTGTATGAGTTAGTATAATATTTCGATGTCTGAAATGTTTTAGCATAGTCAGCAGAGGGAGAACGTTGGACTCAGCTTTGAGAGGACTTCTGCCTCAGTTTAAGCAGAGATCTGAGTTTCTTAGAACAGTAGTGACTCGAGGATTTACATCCCAAGTGCAGCTCAACACTTAGCGTATTTTTGAACCCAACATTCCTCATCGTTTTCTCCAGTGAAACCCTCGATAGATACTGTTCATTTGAACACTTATTCAGTAGATGGCCGTCGATTTCCGTCGTTGTTTGAAGCGAGACTGGTGGTGTTGAGCTCGTCTTGAGTAGCTCTTTTGATTGATACCAGTTAGGTGGCTTGAGGCGACGTTTGAGAGGAAGCGTGAAGAAGCTGTGAGTTCGTAGATTCTTGAGACAGTTGAGTAGAGATTTCTTCTGTCCGTGTGAGCTTTTGGGTAAGTGTTCTTTGTTGTTTGAGTTTAGTTCTAGGTGTTAGAAGCTGCGTAGATGGGTAGAACCAGATAGGAGTTCTGACCGTAGGTAGTATGCTTTAGAAAATTCAGCTGTGAACTAAGATATGAGATTTCCTAACAGATTAAGCTTCCAGGAGGTTTTTTCTGTGTTTGTCGTGACCAGCGAGGAAGCCAATTGAGCAAACTGAAGTTGTCGTACCTGAGTAAGATCTGTTGAGGTAGAATTTGAGAATTTAAGGTACGAGTTGAGCTTTTGTTAACAGCTTAGACATAGCGTGCTAGTATTTGAGGCATGAAATATGTGCTATGTGAATTCTATGATTACGTGACAGCTTGATTGAATTGATATGTTCTATCTATGTAATTTATGCATGTTGAAATCATATTTGAATTTCATGGCATTCATGCATACATATTGAGCCATTGATCGATTGAGAACCTGAGATAGAGCCACGTTGTGACCTGAAAGGTTCAACGCTATCATCGGAGTGGTGACCAACGGATTGGTTCTGTCTGAAAACCACCAAGCTATGATGGCTGACGGGGTTAATGATCACGGACCGATGATTTACCCGGTTGATACACTGTGCGGGTATAGAGGCTCGACTGAGATTACTGCCAGCTGATTAGCAGGCCTCGATGACCGATTTTTTTTGACAGCCACATGAATTCATGACTTAGAATACTGCATGTTTATGATTTTCTGTTATATTAGTGCTCATTCGTACTGAGGCTTGACCTCGTATTATTTTCCTGCTTTCGTGTTGTTTGGGTCTGTGTTGCCCATTTGCAGGATCTTCAGGTAACCAAGCTGGACAGACTGGAACCCCAGCTGGTCAGTCCCCATTTCCTTGAGTCCCAGTTATTATTATTATTATGTAATGATCCAGGGGATGCCCTGAGGTTATATGTATTTGGGGGATCGTTGTTGATTTGATTTGTGAGTACCTGTTGTTGATGAGTTTTGATTTAACTCGTATTTTGAATATGATTATTTTGAAGATATGATTTGGTTCAGGCCCAACTTTATTTTGAAAATTTTTAGCCCTATTTTATGCTTCCGTGTTTATGTTCTTAAGTGTGCTATTAATCATTGTTAATTAGCGCGGGGCCTGACATTTTTGGTATCAGAGCTTAAACTGGGATAAGCTTGTTTTCCTTTGAACACACTCGAGTCTAGGCACAGAGTTTGGATTTGATTTTGATTGACTCCGTGGCTTATGTGCTAATTTTACATGCCTCTGTGATTATCTGCTGTTAGTCCTTACCCTGAGATTTGTTTAGATGCCGCTGAGGAGAGGTAGAGGTAGGACTGCTAGACGTTCCGCTGAGGAGTCTAGGGCCTCGGATAGTGATGAGGGCATTCAGCAGACTATCCCTTTGCATCATCGAGAGAGACAGGTAGAGGTAGAGGATGTGACGAGACAGATTGGCGAGATGGAGTTAGTCCTAGTGAGGTTTCAGCGGATGAATCCCCCTACGTTCGCGGGCAACGAGGGAGGTTTGATCGTCGAGGGTTGTCTAGTTCAGATGGAAGAATTGTTTGATACTTTGGAGTACGCTCCTGAGAAGATATTGAAGCTAGCGGTGTTGCAGTTGAGAGATAACGCGCATCGCAGGTGGAGAGGTACTTCCCGAATCTTGTGAGAGAGCGGGTTGTGATTACTTGGGAGAGTTTCTGTGCAGTGTTCCGACAGGAGTATACCCCAGAGTCCTACTACAACAGCCGTGAGCGAGAGTTTGACAATCTGAAGCAAGGGAATATGAAGGTGGCTGAGTATGCCAAACAGTTCTCTTCGCTATTGATGTATGTTCCCATGTAGCTAACCAGGAGAGAACTAAGGGAATAAGTTCATGAAGGGTTTGAGGTCTGATTTGTTCCGGATGGTATTGTCTGGATCACCTGCGACTTATGCTGAGGCCGTGGATCGGGCTGTAGATATTGAGGAGAGTTTGTTGGAGGCACAGGCTCCGGTTCAGCCGTCAGTGGGGCGTACTTTTCAACCGGTGCGAGATGTGTCGCAATCGTTTCAGTCTCCTCAGGGTCACAGCAATCGAGTCGTCAGAGGTTCAAGCCGTGAGGCAAACATCTTAAGAAGAAGGTTCATTCGAGTTCCTCTGGTTCTGTGAGTTCTGGTGGCAGTAGTTCTGCTGGTGTGTTTTGTGGACAGTGCGGAGGGAAGCATGAGACTTCGCAGTGTCGTGGAGTTTGAGGTCTCTGTCATCTTTGTGGACAACCGGGACAGCAATCGAGTCGTCAGAGGTTCAAGCCGTGAGGCAAACATCTTAAGAAGAAGGTTCATTCGAGTTCCTCTGGTTCTGTGAGTTCTGGTGGCAGTAGTTCTGCTGGTGTGTTTTGTGGACAGTGCGGAGGGAAGCATGAGACTTCGCAGTGTCGTGGAGTTTGAGGTCTCTGTCATCTTTGTGGACAACCGGGACATTTTGCTAGAGCGTGTCCTTTGATGGGAGGGCAGTCTTTGGGTCAGTCGCAACAAGGTTCCGCTGGTGGTTCTTCGCAACGACAGCAGCCTTTTGTTCAGTCCCAACGATCTGGATTCCAACCTCGTGAGCCTTCTAGGTTTGGAGTACCCTCGAGACCTCAGTTTTCGGGACTGCAGCAGGCCCTGGCGAATGCCTTGACGAGAGAGCAGGCTGATGAGATACCTGCGAGTGTGATTCAAGGTACATGATTTATCTTTGATTTTCCTGCACGAGTTTTGATTGACACTAGAGCATCACACTCCTTCATTTCTGAGTTGTTTGTGTATGAGCGTGGGTTGAGTTCTTCCCCACTGTGTGATGTTGTCTCCATGTCCACCCCTGCTGGAGTGAGTCCGTTTTCTCGAGAGGTGGTGTTGAATTGCGTGATTAGGTTTGATGAGCATGTTTTGATGACCCATCTGATTGTTTTGGGAACTCGAGATTTTGATTGTATCTTGGGTATGGATGTGTTGACTGAATATAGAGCGACGTTGATTGTTTTCATGGTGTGGTGAGGTTTAGGCCTCGATCTGGAGAGAAATGGGAGTTCTACGGTGCTGATTCGCGACCTAAGATTCCTTTAGTATCTGCCATGGAGATGTTTAGTTTGTTGTCGCTAGAGAATTCATGGTTTATGATCTATGCCCTAGATGTTTCCCCTGAGTCGAGAGTGGAGTTGAGTGATGTTCCGATTGCTCAAGAGTTCCCAGATGTGTTTCCAGATGAGATTCCTGGATTCCCTCCGAGACGAGAGATTGACTTCAGTATAGAGTTGGTGCCTAGTACAACCCCGATTTCTAGAGCTCCGTATCGATTGGCGCCAGCAGAGTTGAAAGAACTCAAGGATCAGTTGAGAGATCTTCTTGAGAAAGGCTTCATTCGACCGAGTATGTCGCCTTGGGGAGCTCCGATTCTGTTTGTGAAAAGAAAGATGGATCTATGAGGATGTGCGTTGATTTTCGGCAGTTGAACAAAGCGACAGTGAAGAACAAGTATCCATTGCCAAGGATTGATGACTTGTTCGATCAGTGCAAGTATCGGCCGTGTACTCGAAGATTGATTTGCGCTCTGGCTATCACCAGTTGCGGATTAGAGACGCTGATGTAGAGAAGACAGCTTTCCGAACGAGATACGGGCATTATGAGTTTCTTGTGATGCCGTTTGGGATGAATGCTCTTGCTGTGTTCATGGATTTGATGAATCGCGTCTTTAGCGAGTACATTGATCGATTTATGATTGTCTTCATAGATGACATCTTGGTGTATTCGAGGAGTTTCAGAGAACATAAAGAGCACTTGAGGCTAGTGTTGCAGAGACTGAGAGACTCACAATTGTATGCCAAGTTCAGCAAGTGTGAATTCTGGCTGGACAGAGTATCTTCTTGGGTCATGTGATTTCAGCGCAAGGAATTTCTGTGGATCCTAGAAAGGTTGAAGCAGTTCTTAACTGGGAGCGACCTAGGAATGTTTCTGAGATCCGTAGTTTCTTGGGATTGGCTGGCTATTATAGGCGTTTCATTGAGAGGTTTTCTTCGATAGCCAGGCCGATGACTCAGTTTACCCAGAAAGATAGGAAGTTTGTTTGGACTGATGAGTGTGAGTCAAGTTTTTGGATGCTGAAGGAGAAGTTGACTACTGCTCCTGTTTTGGCCTTGCCTTCGGGTTCTGGAGGTTTTGTGGTGTGCTCCGATGCTTATTTAAGTGGTTTAGGGTGTGTTTTGATGCAGAACGGGTGCGTGATTGCATATGCATCTCGACAGTTGAAGCCTCATGAGACGAGATACCCTGTTCATGATTTAGAGTTGGCTGCGATTGTGTTTGCCTTGAAGATATGGTGACATTATCTGTATGGTGAGGAGTTTGTGGTGTACACCGACCACAAGAGTTTGAAGTATATATTCACCCAGTCAGATTTGAATATGAGGCAACGTCATTGGATGGAGTTGCTTAAGGATTTTGATTGCGAGATACAGTATCAGCCTGGGCGGATGAACTTGGTAACCGATGCTTTGAGTAGGAAAGCCCAGCCTGCGATGCTAACATCCTTGAGTATCTCGAAAGTGCACGAGCAGTTGAGTACTTCTGGTTGGCGATTCCAGCTGAGTGATCAGTACTTCATAGTTTTTTCGATTCAGGTTGAACCAAAGATTGTGATTAACATCAAAGAGATGCAGATGACTGATCCATATATCCATGAGTTGAAGATTAAGGACCAGAATGGTCAGTCTGATGATTTCTCTGTTGCTTCGTATGGGTGTCTGAGATTTCGTGGTAGATTAGTGGTTCCGAACTTGATTGATTTGAAAGAGACTATTCTGAATGAAGCGAATTGCAGTCGATATAGTGTACATCCGTGGGAGAAGAAGATGTACCATGCTTTGAAGTCTCACTACTGGTGGGAAGGCATGAAGAGCGACATTTCTTCTTTTGTTGCTCGATGTTTGATTTGCCAGCAGGTCAAGGCTTAGAGAATGAGACCTGGTGGATTGCTACAGAGTTTAGAAGTGCCCCAATGGAATTGGGAGCACATCGCCATGGATTTTGTGACTCATCTACCTCGATCAAGTAGGAGATTTGATGCGATTTGGGTGGTGATTGACAGACTTTCGAAGTCAGCACATTTCATTCCCTATGATGTGAGGTGCTCGATGAAGAAGATGGCGAAGTTGTATGTCGACCATGTGGTTAGATTGCATGGAGTGCCTATTTCGATAGTGTCAGATCGGGATCCAAGATTCACCTCTCGATTTTGGAAGAGTTTGCAAGCAGCTATGGGTTCAAGATTGGCTATGAGTACACCACCCCCAGACAGATGGCCAATCTGAGAGGACCATTTAGACTCTAGAAGATATGCTGCGCGCAGTTGTGATGGATTTCAGTGGTGGCGGCAGGATGCCTTGTCCTTAGTTGAGTTTTCTTATAAGAACAGCTACCAAGTGACTATTGTAATGACTCCGTTTGAAGCTTTATATGGTCCAAAGTGTAGATCACCGATCTGCTGGGAATAGGTTGGTGAGAGACAGATTTCTACTCCTGAGTTTGTGCAGCACATGAAAGATCAGATTGAGTTGATTCGGAGTAGGATGAAAGCTGCGAAAGACATATATGATAGCTATGGTAATAAGCGACGCAACCGTTGGAATTTGAAGTTGGCGATCGTGTGTTCCTCAAGATTTCTCCTTTCAAGAGTGTTATGGGATTCAGATTTAAGGATAAGTTAGCTCCTAGATTCGTTGGTCCCTTTGAGATTGTTGAGCGGATTCGACAGTTGGCTTATAGGTTGAAGCTGCCTGATGAGATAGCAGCGATGCATGATGTGTTTCATGTGTCAATGTTGAGAAAATATGAGCAAGATCCATCCCATGTTCTGAGGACCGATGAAGTAGAGCTAGACCAGACCCTGAGCTATGTTGAATATCCAATGCAGATTCTGGATAGGAAGGAGAAGCAGCTGAGGAATAAGGTTATACCGTTGGTGATGGTCCAATGGAGCAAGCATGGGCGTGAAGAAGCTACCTGGGAAGTTGAAGAAAAGATGAGACAAGAGTGGCCTCATCTGTTTGAGCTATAACAGCAGAGTTTCAGGTAACTTCTAGCTTGATTGATTTCATTATTTGAGTGATTTTGCTGCTGAATTGAGATTCTGGTTAGTATTGTGTTGTACTGGGCAGTATGGCATGAGTATATTAGGAATGTTGTCTAGTATAGTGTGTCGTGAATAAGCTATCTTGTTGTTGTGATTTTGATTTGATGTCTTAACTGATTTAAAGGACGAAATCGATTTCTAGTGGGGGAGAGTGTGAGGAATAGAAATCTGTTAAGTAAGATTTAATGGCTAATCAGATTCTGAATTAATTTTGTCATGGAAATCATGATTTCTGGGTGCTCGGATTTAGACGTAGATTGATCAGCAGTGAGAAGTTGGTGATCGAGTGAGATCTGCGTCGAATTTTGAGTTCAGTAGTTGCATTTTCCTATCGGAAATGATTCCAGTGGTAATTCAGATTTGAAGTTCACCGCTGGGAGAAGCTAGGCCAGCAGCGTTCTTGCGCAGGGTTTAGCGAGCATTCAGATGTTGGTATTCAGTAGTGGCGTGATCAGATGTCAACGCTAGTCATCGCAGCTGTGAGAATGTAGCGAGAGGCAGCTGTTAGCGTTAGCGCGCGGGTGCGAGAAGGTGCCACGTGTTAGTCAACACATCTGAGTTGACTGCTGGTTGTTAACGCTATTCAGATGTTGCTAGCGAGAGAGATCTCTGTTCAGTTGTTGCTAGCGAGAGATCTGTTTCAACTGTAGAAGCTCTGCTACGTCGTTTTGATAAGTTGGTGCGATGTCGTTGTATGAGTTAGTATAACATTTAGATGTCTGAACTGTTTTAGCATAGTCAGCAGAGGGAGAACGCTGGACTCAGCTTTGAGAGGAATTCTGCCTCAGTTTAAGCAGAGATTTGAGTTTCTTAGAACAGTAGTGACTCGAGGATTTATATCCCAAGTGCTACTCAACACTTAGCGTATTTTTGAACCCGACATTCCTCATCGTTTTCTCCAGTGAAACCCTCGATAGATACTATTCATTTGAACACTTCTCCGGTAGATTGCCATCGATTTCCACCGTTGTTTGAAGCGAGACTGGTGGCGTTGAGCTCGTCTTGATTAGCTCTTTCGATTGATACCAGTTAGGTGGCTTGAGGCGACGTTGGAGAGGAAGCGCGAAGAATATGTGAGTTCGTAGATTCTCGCGACAGTTGAGTAGAGATTTCTGCTGTTCGTGTGAGCTTTTGGGTAAGTGTTCTTTGTTGTTTTGAGTTTAGTTCTAGCTGTTATAAGCTGCGTAGATGGGTAGAACCAGATAGGAGTTCTGACCGTAGGTAGTATGCTTTAGAAAATTCAGCTGTTAACTAAGATATGAGATTTCCTAACAGATTAAGCTTCCAGGAGGTTTCTGCTGTGTTTGTCGTGACCAGCGAGGAAGCCAATTGAGCAAACTGAAGTTGCCGTACATGAGTAAGATCTGTTGAGGTAGAATTTGAGAATTTAAGATACGATTTGAGCTTTTGTTAACAGCTTAGACATAGCGTGCTAGTATTTGAGGCATGAAATCTGTGCTATGTGAATTATATGATTACGTGACAGCTTGATTAAATTGATATGTTCTGTCTATGTAATTTATGCATGTTGAAATCAGATTTGAATTTTATGGCATTCATGCATACATATTGAGCCATTGATCGATTGAGAACCTGAGATAGAATCACGTTGTGACCGGCAGACAGATGTGTCGTGCCTGAAAGGTTCAACGCTATCATCGGAGTGGTGACCAACGGATTGGTTGTGTCTGAAAACCACCGAGCTGTGATGGCTGACGGGCCTGATGATCACGGACCGATGGTTTTCCCGGTTGATACACTGTGCGGGTATAGAGGCTTGACTGAGATTACTGCCAACTGATTAGCAGGCCTTGATGACCGATTTTTTTTGACAGCCGCATGCATTCATGACTTAGAATACTGCATGTTTATGATTTGCTGTTATATTAGTGCTCTTTAGTACTGAGGCTTGACCTCGTATTCTTTTCCTGCTTTTGTGTTGTTTGAGTTTGTGTTGCCCATTTGCAGGATCTTCAGGTAACCAAGCTGGACAGACTGGAACCCCAGCTGGTCGATCCCCATTTCCTTGAGTCTCAGTTATTATTATTATGTAATGATCCAGGGGATGCCCTGAGGTTATATGTATTTGGGGGATTTTTGTTGATTTCATTTGTGAGTTACCTGTTGTTGTATGAGTTTTGATTTAACTCGTATTTTGAATATGATTATTTTGAAGATATGATTTGGTTCAGGCCCAACTTTATTTTGAAAATTTTTTAGCCCTATTTTATGCTTCCATGTTTATGTGCTTAATTGTGCTATTAATCATTGTTAATTAGCATGGCCTGAGAAAAACTGAGTAAAGTCACTCGAAACTATTCGAATGAATCGAATTAATCTTTCGAATTGAAGCGGAAATGGATAAGGAACGAAATCTGAAACACACGTAAAAGTCTCGACAAAGAAGAAAGAATTCAGATGTTGTTCGTTGGTAAACTCAGATGTCAACGCACTGGATTGATAAATTCAGATGTCAACGATCAACTGCAGTCAACTCAGATGTCAACGAAATTTGAACAAGGGAGTTCAGATGTCAAATGGTCAACTCAGTAGTGAAATAATCAACAGTGAAGGATATAACTCAATTTAGATGTGAAACAAACTCGCATCTGAACATAGACTTCGCAACATCTAAACATCACGCTTTAGAGTTTATCAACATAGAAGCATTAGCTTTTGGTTTAATACCAGATTTCTGACTTAGCCATATGAACATACATGAACAACGATGGAAAACCTCAGTCTGAAGAAATCAAAAGATCTCAAAAATCTCTGGAATTGATCGAATAAGCTACTTGTAAGCTACTTCGAAGAAAATCTTTATAAAACTCAAAAACTAACTGTAAGAACATCATCAAACACGTTCTAAAATCTTTTTCTGAATCAAAATATAGTAAACACGTACTTCTTCAAAAAACAGAACATGAACTTTTCTTTTCTTTGAAGAACAGCCGTGGCTATCTTCAAATCTTTAAAACACATACAAATATGCATAAAGAACTGAATATATGCTTTCATGAGTGTAGCAAGAAACATAGTTTACTTGCCTGAATTCTGTAACACAATTACAGATGAAGCCTGATAATCACCTATGCACCGCTTGTCTCCTCCGAAAAATCTTTGAAAGATTTTGTTCGGTTTCTTCACAGAGAGCACCGCTTGATTTTGGAAAATGTTTTGGTTTGTAAATAATGATGCATGATGTGTCTAACACCCTATATATATATGAATTAGAATGCCTAAGAAAGAAACACATTTAATCACTATGCCCAAAAATTATTTTAGAAGCGCTACTCAATTTCAAAGAGAAATCTGATGCATAAATAATAACCGAAATATTTTAGTTAAAACTAAGGATTCAGTTGGCTAGTAGGATCAACCATGCAGCTGCTGCAATTGTTAGAGTAGATGCCCAACTAGCCAACTTGTGGCGTGTGGGTTTTATTGACTCTTGTGTATAACGATCTTTATTTATGAAATACGCATTTCTTTCATGGCATTATTTATTTTCATTATGTTATAATGTTAACAATTGTGTTGGATAAAGACCTAGAATGCACCATAGTGTATGTTAGATGTGTTAGTGGATATGATGGCTATCATGAAACACATCTAATAGTCACTGTGTGTTCTAAACTCGTTCCTAGTCGATTGGGCCGTCAAAATGAGGATAAGGCCGCCCGAGCTTGAGACTAGCATCTGCGATGTGAAGTACCACGTTTCATTGGTAGGGAACATTGTGATGTTCTGAGCATGCATATGGATAGTGACCTGGTGATCTATCGAACTACCCTCGTTCGGACTTTCCAAGTGGTTACCATTTGTCGAGTGGATAAGTCCGAGGTCTTGGTTGTACTGATTAGTCCTCACTACTCGAAACGTCATTGAGACTCTACATGATAGGCGCCTCACTTTGACCCGTTTACCGACTCACTTGGGGTC
>KV002555.1:122945-140390 GCA_001598015.1 Dorcoceras hygrometricum
ATCACGAGTGTTATTAGGTAAACCCATTTACCTAAAACACTTCTAGTACTCTGGCCAGAGATTTATACACTATTATCTCCTCAGATAGCATAGGATATCCACGCATGTAAGCGAGCGGTGAATCCTCGAAAACGAAGCATCGACTCCTACATGCATCGGGACCTCACCCAATCCCGCCGCCTAATGACCCCAAGTGAGTCGGTAAACGGGTCAAAGTGAGACGCCTATCATGTAGAGCCTCAATGACGTTTCGAGTAGTGAGGACTAATCAGTACAACCAAAACCACGGACTTATCCACTCGACAAATGGTAACCACTTGGAAAGTCCGAACGAGGGTAGTTCGATAGATCACCAGGTCACTATCCATCTGCATGCTCAGAACATCACAATGTTCCCTACCAATGAAACATGGTACTTCACATCGCAGATGCTAGTCTCAAGCTCGAGCGGCCTTATCCTCATTTTGACGGCCCAATCGACTAGGAACGAGTTCAGAATGCACATTGACTATTAGATGTGTTTCATGATATCCATCATATCCACTATCACATCCAACATACACTATGGTGCATTCTAGGTCTTTATCCAACACAATTGTTAACATTATATAACACAATGAAAACAAAGAATGCCATAAATAAATGCGTATTTCATAAATAAAGATTGTCATATACAAGAGTCTATAAAACCCACACGCCACAAGTTGGCTAGTTGGGCATCTACTCTAACAATATTTCCATATCAATTCGATTCATATCAGCACTAAGATAGAGCAGAGATTACTGGCATGCATAGCATGAATCATAACACGAATTTGACACGAAACAAGTGTTCGAATGATAATTTCAGAACATAATATAGCATGAACAATCATATAGTTTAGAATGAATACATAACAAAAGCCCACTTACTTGATTACTGCTCAAAATATGAGAAATATGGTGGCAATGCTTGATTCAGTATCTGTTGCTACTCGAAGTGGATCGCGAATATAGAGATTTTCAGAAGTGCATAATTGTGTAAATCATCGATATTCATAAGCATATTTGGTATACAGAACTATCGGATCAGGCCCAAAGTTGGTTGGCATGTTCACAAAAGGAAAAAAAATGAATTGTGAACAAAAAATACCGGATTTGTAAGCCATTTGAATCTATATTGGGACGGTGAATCGAAGCTATAGCTTTGTCGTAAATAGTCAGTATAGTAGAATTGAAAATGTATTTTGGTAAAATAACCTTTGGATCAGGATAAAATTAGAACAACATATATGAAACATAATGAAATAAATTTTGAACGGTCAAGATCTTCGAGGAAATTTGTAATCGTTTCTAATTGGTGGACAAGAGCTGCAGATTTCTCGTATAAAATCTGTACAGCATTAGTGAAAGGCATTTTACAAAACTCTAACCGTTGGATTAGAATGAAATTTTAATACCTTATGCAAGACATAACGAAGTAAAATCGGAACGGTGGAGATCTGATATTCGGGTCATTTGAATCAGTTTAGGATGATACAGAAGTTGCAGTTTCCTCACATGTAATCTGTGCAGCATTCTTGCTAATTTGATTTAAGGAAATAAAACCGATGGATTAGAATGAAATTTTTACCTAGTAAAAATTGCTACGAAGCCAAAACGGAGACGATGAGAACACTGAGATAAAGAAGATTTTTATAAATTTTATTTTTGAGGCCTTTTCCTAAGATTTGAAAATTTCATAGTGAAATTTTAAACAACCAATTTTCTTAAAAACCAGTTTTTCTCCTCATAATTTTGTTTCAATTTTCGGAAATTATATCAAGGGGGAAATGGGATTTGGCTAACTTTATGTAGCGTCCCAAAATCCATAGGACCACAATTTCTAGTCCTTTTAATTTATGGACCCTTTCGAAATTTTAGATTTTCAGATTTCAACCTGTTCGTTTATTTGAAAGTTGATTTCTTATATTCAGATTTCGGACACGGTGCAGAGATCTGACCAGATGTCACCCCGAGCACAAGCCGAGCGATTTTCAGATTTCATAAATAAAAATTATTTTTGGATGGGAGATGACTCTTTTTCAGATTTGAGTAGTTCTTTCACAAATTAAAATAGTGACAGGGGACTTTTAATAAACTTTCTGGATAGTGTGCATGGCACACCATGCCTACTCGAGTGTTTTCCCATGACACACTTCAACTCCCATACCTATTGTCCTTGGGAACAATAAGTTCAATTATTTGCAAGAAAAATCTACACTTTCATCAAAACCATAGGAAGCTCGACGTTGTGTTTGAGGAGACTTGTTGAGGTGACCTGCTGTATCTCGTGTTTCTCAGAGTTAAGGCAAGTAAATATGATTCTTGCTATGCCATGAAAGCATATATTGTTTCTTTCCAGTTCTGTGATTGCTTGCCTGTTTCACGTTCAGTTTTAGCTATTATTCATGCCTCGGTTGGCATATATATATATGTATGTTTACTGTTTCGGGTTCACAGTTAGTTTCTAATAGAAACTCAAAATGCTTTTTATGATATGGATGTTGATTTTATTGCTGAGCATTACAGATTCCAGTTCAAAGTATAGTGACGAAGTTTTCCTGGTGAATGGCGGTGTCCGGACTTGACTCCAAGTAATCGGCGATGCTGGTCGAATCGGGATGTTATCCTGGTTTGATAGACAGAGCGGGTATCGCTGGATGTCGTTCGTGATACTGCAACACTAGTTCCAGTCCTAACATCTGTTTTCTACGTTAGCGACTAGATTCCATGTTCAAATCTGAAATTCTTAAGTCAGATCCAAGTTTCCGCTTGACATCTAAATTTGGTCAGATCTTACACTGTTGACATTGACGTCTGAACGACCCCATTATATATACTTTTGACTTCCTAGGATCTGTTTTATGCTAGCGTTATTATTTCAAATCAGATTTCACGATAGCGATCCTATATTTTTTTTAGTCACATCCGAACTTCCACCAGTAGTAGTAGTTCCACTCCAGAATTTGAATTCCCGCAAGCAATAGCATTCATAGAGTCAAATCTGTTTCTAACATCTGAAATCTGTTTCGCACCCAAACATAGTTTCTTCAGTCGAATCTATTCGATACCCAACTATTGTTTCTTTCAGTCACATCTGTTTTCCAATTCCAAAAGATGATTTCCTAATCAAAGCTGTATGCTTAGTGAAAAATGTTATTTTATGGAAAATGAGTTTTAAAATGAAGTGAACCCGAGGTGTTGTGATCTGATGTTGATCAAATGTTGTTTAAAGGAAGTAATGTTCAGATTTTAAGATTTATGGCAAAGATAACAGACGGTGCATATGGTAAGGGTGAGCAGCAGTCGAGCGTGTCGGTTGCCCCTTCATATTGGACGAAATTCGCCATATAGTAACTGAATTCAGACGTAGCTTGATCAAGCGCAACGGGACCTAAGGAGAGCTTCTGAGCCATAAGTCTAAAGAAAATAATGCTGCGATATGAGTTTCTCCCAAATATGATGATTACGAAAGAACTTACGTTTAAATGACTTCCTTTGAACTATGTATTGAACCTGCCTGCATATTGTGCCCTTGTTATTCTCAGTATTTGCTTGCTAAGCCCCTTAGGCTCACTAGCTTTCTTGGTGCAGGTGAGTCAGATCCGGGGCAGACGAGAGGAGGAGTCTGAACCAGCTGTGGTGTGTGCGTGTTTATCGAAGACCTGCGGTTCCTCGATGTCATTTGTTGTTATTGTTATTTTTGATCTTTTGTCAAATTTGTATTAGATCCATTACAACAATAGAGGGTTCATATAGAATTCTGGAAGTTGTAATATCGCACTTTGTGTTGGAGTGCAATAATTGCCCCTGCTAGGTAGAGCGATCGAACCGTGGCGCTTGTGTTGCTATACGATTTAAAAGATTGGAGTTGCACCGTTACCACCAGCTATAGCTTTTGGCCTAGTGTTAAGCGCTTGATCCTAACAATTGGTATCAGAGCCAAGGTCACGGGTTCGATTCCCATTGATTGCAAGGAGTGCAATTATTGGGAGGGGGATTGTTGGAGTGCAATAATTGCCCCTGCTAGGTAGAGCGATCGAACCGTGGCGCTTGTGTTGCTATACGGTTTAAAAGATTGGAGTTGCACCGTTACCACCAGCTATAGCTTTTGGCCTAGTGGTAAGCGCTTGATCCTAACACTTTGCCATGTATGTCAAATCTGGTATTCGAATATGTCTTAGCTGTTTTTAGTTGGCGCCAAATGATGTTGTGTCTCGAAGTTTTTTTATGTCTGTAAGAAATAAAGCTTACAATATTTTATTTCAGCCTTATTTTCCATTTTTATTCTTTTTACCCAAATCCGTTGGCACCCATGGATGTGGGCGTCACAACTTGGTATCAGAGCATGGTCCTGAATAAACATACGCACTTTCGGTTGGAACAGACTTCGTGGACCGTTTCTCTGGAGCTGTGAGTTTTATTTTATGTTTTAGAGCGTGTATCTTTTGATTTTAGCATGTTCTGATGTTCATATGTGGTGGATTGCGGGCTATAGATTAAGATTTCTGGCCGAGGAAGAGGAAGAAGAGACACCCCAGTAGATGAATCCAGCCCCGATAGTAATGCTAGTATTGCCCAACTCCTTAGGTTGTTGGTAGAGCAATCGGGCAGAGGCAATGGCAAATATTTGAGTAGCAGAGGACCGAGTCATGATGATCCTCAGGAAAGATTTAAAAGACAGAAGCCAAGAGAATTCAATGGCTCAATGGATCCGTTCGTCGCAAAAAGCTGGATAAAGTCGATGGAGGTGATATTTGAATACCTCCAGACGCCAGATTTGGAGAGGTCCAGATGTGCGATTTATATGTTAAGAGATGATGCTATGCTCTGGTGGGAAGGAGCTAGGCTCACAGTGGATATAACAAACCTCTCTTGGGAATAATTCAAGAGAGTATTCTTCGAACAGTATTTTATCGAGGATAAGCGGTCGGAGCTGAAAAGAGAGTTTTTAGCGATAAAGAAAGGGGACATGTCTGTACAAGAGTACGTTTGGAAGTTCGAGAGGGGGTGTTACTTTGTGCCTTTGACCGGAGCAGATCCTAGGGAGAAGTTGCGGCATTTTGTTGATGCACTAAAGCCTGCGCTCAGACATGATGTTAGACTGGTAGAACCTAAGGAACAAGTTCAGAATACACAGTGACTATTAGATGTGTTTCATGATAGTCGTCATACCCACTATCACATCTAACATACACTATGGTGCATTCTAGGTCTTTATCCAACACAATTGTAAACATTATAAAATCATAATGAAGATAAAGAATGCCATAAACAAAATGCGAATATCATATATAAAGATCGTTTCATACAAGATTCTATAAAACCCACACGCCACAAGTTGGCTAGTTGGGCATCTACTCTAACAATCTTCCACTTGCCCTATAGCCAACTACTTATCAGACGCAGTCCCGTTGTTTCGCGATGTTTTTCAAACAACGGTCCTGGCAAGGGCTTCGTAAGTGGATCAGCAACGTTGTCCGCAGAGGCGACTCTCTCAACTGCTATGTCACCTCTAGCCACAATATCCCGGATTATGTGGTATTTCCTCAGTATATGTTTGGATCTATGGTGAGACCTAGGCTCCTTTGCTTGCGCAACGGCACCCGTGTTGTCGCAGTACACCGGGACTGGACAAACTCCATCAGGAATGACGCCCAACTCTTGGACGAAATTCCTTATACAAACCGTCTCCTTAGCAGCAGCTGATGCTGCGATGTACTCAGCCTCAGTGGTTGAATCCGCGATGGTGTCTTGCTTGGAACTCTTCCAAGAGACAGCACCACCATTGAGCATGAATACAAATCCAGAGGTAAACTTCGAATCATCCACGTCACATTGGAAGCTAGAATCAGTGTAGCCTTCCAATTTCAGTTCACCACCCCCATAGACCATGAACATATTCTTAGTCCTTCGCAAGTACTTAAGAATATCCTTCACAGCCTTCCAATGCAATTGGTCGGGGTTGGCCTGGTAGCGGCTCGTGACACTTAGAGCATATGCGACATCCGGTCTAGTTGAGATCATGCCATACATAATACTACCTATTGCCGATGCATATGGCACACGTGCCATGCTCTCTATCTCCTCATCAGTCTTTGGACACATAGACTTAGATAGAGTGACCCCGTGGCTCATAGGTAGGTGTCCTCTCTTGGACTCTTCCATAGAGAACCTCTTAAGTATGGTATCGATGTAGGTAGCTTGGGTGAGTCCGAGCATCCGTTTCGATCTATCCCGATAGATCTGTATTCCAAGAATATAGGATGCTTCACCCATGTCCTTCATCGAAAATCTACTAGACAACCATACTTTAGTTGACTGCAGCATTCCTACATCATTCCCAATGAGTAGAATGTCATCAACATAAAGTACGAGGAATGTCATAACGCTTTTAACTACCTTCTTATATACACATGGCTCCTCGGGATTCTTGATGAAACCAAATTCCTTAATTGTTTCATCGAATCTCAGGTTCCAACTTCTCGATGCTTGTTTGAGACCGTAGATCGATCTCTGAAGTTTGCATACCTTATGCTCACTTCCTACAGATGTGAAACCCTCCGGCTGCGTCATATAGATCTCTTCCTTAATGTTTCCATTAAGGAACGCAGTTTTCACATCCATTTGCCATATCTCATAGTCGTACCATGCGGCTATGGGTAGTAAGATTCTAATGACTTGAACATTGCGACTGGTGAAAAGGTTTCATCATAGTCAACACCTTGCCTTTGAGTGTAACCTTTCGCGACCAGTCGTGCCTTGTAGGTCATTACCTTACCATCAGGCCCAAGTTTTCTCTTGTATACCCATTTGCACCCAATAGAAACAATTCCTTCGGGAGGGTTAATAAGAGTCCAAACTTGGTTCGCATGCATTGAGTCAAACTCAGACTGCATTGCTTCAAGCCACAAATTAGAATCAGCATCGGAAATTGCCTCCTTGAAAGTTCTTGGATCAGATCCAACAACTTGATCACCTTGATCATCTTCAAGGAGAAAACCATATCTCTCAGGAGCCCTAGGAACCCTTTCGGATCTCCTAGGTGCGACCATTTCTGGTACTGGCTCTGGAGGCGCAGGAGATTCACTTGGTATTTCAGTTGGTTCTCGAACCTCTTCGAGCTCTACTATCTTGCCCTTTCTATCAAGTAGAAACTCCCTTTCCATAAAGGTGGCATTCCTGGAAACAAACACTTTTGTTTCACTTGGATAGTAGAAGTAGTATCCAATGGAATTCTATGGATAGCCAACGAAGTAACATAAGATGGATCTCGTATCCAGCTTATCTCCCACTGTCTGCTTCACATAAGCAGGACATCCCCAAATTCTCATGTATGAGTATTTGGGTGGTTTGCCCATCCACATCTCATATGGAGTCCTATCCACTGCCATAAGCAGGACATCCCCAAATTCTCATGTATGAGTATTTGGGTGGTTTGCCCATCCACATCTCATATGGAGTCCTATCCACTGCCTTGGTGTGGACATTGTTCAACAACATTACCGCCGTTTCGAGCGCATAGCCCCAAAACGAGGTAGGAAGCTCAGTGAAGCTCATCATAGATCGAACCATATCCATCAAAGTTCGATTACGACGCTCAGTTACACCATTGAGCTGTGGTGTGGCCGGAGGGGTCCACTGTGCGAGAATCCCATTCTCTTTCAGATAGTCTTGAAACTCAGCACTCAAGTATTCACCACCTCGATCGGATCGAAGTTCTTTAATACTTTTGCCTAATTGATTTTCTACTTCAGCCTTGAATTCTTTGAACCTTTCAAAGGATTCAGACTTGTGCTTCATTAAGTATAAGTACCCATACCTAGAGTAATCGTCGGTAAAGGTGATGAAGTATGTGTGATCGTATTTAGTACCGATACTAAATGGACCACACACATCAGTATGGATCAAATCCAATAGGCCTTGAGCACACTCACCCTTGCCCTTGAAGGGTTGCTTAGTCATCTTTCCTTTGAGACATGACTCACAAGTCGGTAGGGAGTTAATGTCAGACAGATCAAACATGTCACTCCTAACTAGCTTGTTCATCCTACTTAAAGAAATATGACCTAGCCTGGCGTGCCAAAGTTGTGCTGGGTTTAAGCTATCGTTTTTCCTTTTAATTGTTGTTGTATGTGTTTCCACATCGCGAGTTGGAACTGGTTTTAATTTTAAGGTGTACAGATCGTTTTCGAGTTCCCCAATACCAATCAAACATTCATTCTTGTAAATATTGCAAATCGAATTAGAAAACATACAAGAATATCCATCACTATCAAGCACTACTTCAGCCTTGAATTCATTGAACCTTTCAAAGGATTCAGACTTGTGCTTCATTAAGTACAAGTTCCCATACCTAGAGTAATCGTCGATAAAGGTGATGAAGTATGTGTGACCATATTTAGTACCGATACTAAATGGACCACACACATCAGTATGGATCAAATCCAATAGGCCTTGTGCACGCTCACCCTTGCCCTTGAAGGGTTGCTTAGTCATCTTTCCTTTGAGACAGGACTCACAAGTCGGTATGGAGTTAATGTCTGACAGATCAAACATGTCACTCCTAACTAGCTTGTTCATCCTACTTAAAGAAATATGACCTAGCTTGGCGTGCCAAAGTTGTGCTGGGTTTAAGCTATCGTTTTTCCTTTTAATTGTTTTTGTATGTGTTTCCACATCGCGAGTTGGAACTGGTTTTAATTTTAAGGTGTACAGATCGTTTTCGCGTTCCCCAATACCAATCAAACATTCATTCTTGTAAATATTGCAAATCGAATTAGCAAACATACAAGAATATCCATCACTATCAAGCATAGAAATAGAAATAATGTTCTTTATTAATTCGGGAACAATAAAACATCCTTCAATAACAACTTAAAATTTGACGATAGAAATAAATAAACATCTCCTATAGCTACTGCAGCAACTCTTGCTCCATTTCCAAGCCTCAAGTGGGTCTCACCCTCTCTAAGACGTCGGCTTCTTGTCATCACCTGGAAATCATTGCAGACATGAGATCCACATCCGGTATCAAGTACCCAAGAAGTCGAATTAAGAGACATATTTATTTCGATATAGAACATACCTTTCGCAGTTCGCAACTGCTCGAGGTACTCCTTGCAGTTCCTCCTCCAATGCCCAGGCTTGTGGCAGTGGTGGTAAATAACCTCAGACTTGTTTGGCTTGGAAGCCTTTGCCTTTGGCTTCTTAGTGGGCTTTTCCTCCTTCGCAGGGGCAGAACGCTTCTTACCCTTGCGTCTGGGCCCCTTCTTTGCAGAGGAAGAAGAGCCCATAAGGAGGACGGGCTTGTCCTTCTTTATGGTTCCTTCGAACACTACAAACATGTTAACCACCTCTTCAAGGGTGGCTGCCAGCTTGTTCATGTTGAAGTTGACCACAAAAGGGTCGAATGCAGCGGGTAGTGAGAGGAGAAGCACATCCACAGACAGCTCGTGTGGAAGTGTGATATCAAGGCCCGACAGCTTTTCAACGCGCCCAATCATACGTACCCCATGCTCGCGGACCGAAGTCCCATCGCGCATGCGGCTCGTCATAAGCTCCTTGACAGCCGTGAACCTCTCATGTCGAGAGTTCTCCCCATACAGTTCTTTGAGATGAAAGAGTATGTCAGCAGCATACTTTGTCTTCTCAAAGCGCCGTTGCATTTCGTTGGACATCAACGCCATCACATAGCATTGAGTCTTAAGCTCGTCGTCCCACCATTTTTGAAGCGTCACTAGCTCCTCAGGGCTGATATCGGCAGGGGCTTCCTTCGGAGGGCTCTTATCTATCGTATAAAGAAGTTTCTCCGAAGCCAACACAATATTGAGGTTTCGAAGCCAGTCTTGGTAGTTCAGACCGGTGAACTTGTTGCTATCCAGTATAGCAGCGAGTGGGTTTTTGATCGAAGACATTATAAAAATGTAGTTATACTGAAAAGAAAACAGACATGCATTACTAACTATATATGAAATAACGCTAAGACATAAAACAAGGTCGTCTATGAATTATCCTCCCACTATTTTAACGATTTCACCACCCTCTAATGAAATCGGGAAAGCAAGTTCCCTTAGTGGGTACACGGAGCCCAATCAAGCGATCATGGTCCCGAATAATATCAGCCAACCATGACCCCCAAAAGGTAGTTTCCAATTGCAACCGGTGCAACCTCCATGTATTCACCTCACGTCCAGTAAGGGCCCAATAATATGATGCCGTTTACTATCACGTGTCAAGATGACCCACCAATGTTGAGTCGTGAAGGACGGTCCCCTTAACGTCCCCAATAATATGAGCCAACGTTAAAAGGAGTTCCAACCGACTCACAACAATTGTCAATGGCGTGGACAGCTTTCCGGCATACATAACCCCCCTCAATAATATGAGCCGGGCCATGTATGCGGGTAGCATCGGCGTACATCCATTGTTGATGGAAGGTAGGGATAATTTAAACAGATTTAAATTCCCTTTAGCTTATCGAATAAACTTTTAATCTTAATATTAGTTTTAAATCGTATTTAAAACGAGGGATTTTATTTTAGAAAAATTTGGTCTCATGCAATTTTAAATCAAATTTAAAACATGCGGATTCAACATATATATCAAATATATAAATAACTTTGGGAAGGTCGATCGCGAGAGCTATGCGGTCCGTGGTTGCCAATCACGGACCTGGGTCCAATCCTAGGTGAAATGCAATATGCAATGCAATCCTATTACAATTGCTTCCGGTTTAACAGATCTTCGGTCTTCAATATTTTTGATCGTCATCGGCCCACCATCTTCAAATGTCCTCCCACTAAGTCTAGTAATTTACAATAAAATTTCCATGACACATAAGGGATACAATTTTAAGGGGTGGGAACGGGCCACAAACAGACCCACTTTATAAAATGATAATCAATAATATTAAAACCGAAATCGCAAAACCTAAAGCATACACCTAACACCTTGGGCACGGCTCTCAAATCGCGTGCGGCGCAAGGCCGCGCGCGGCATCGCATCGCCGCGGGCGTAGCGCCCGATTATGGCGCAACAAATTGCGCCATGGCCTGCTGGCCATCGGCCGGCCCGCCTGCTGCTATTCGTACGGCCAACGTGCAATACAAACCTGTCCATCGCGCGGCCAGCGCGCGTGATGGTTGGTCGCCGCCGCACACGACGGCGGCCGGCAGCATGCTTCAAAAAAAGTTTTTTTTTTGTTTTTAGATTTCAAACGTTGAGATCTGATGCAATACAGGCAACAATGTATTGAAGGATCCGAGCCTTGGCTCTGATACCACCTGTTGGGAAAAGCGGTGGCGGATCCGGATCCCACTTCCCGGGGCGCAGCGGAAGAACAAAATTTGGCCGGAAAGTGTTCAATACTTTCGATATAATCTACAAACATTCATAGGGTGTTCGTAGATAGTTACCTTGCTGGCGTCTAGGCGCCTGGCTCCGACCAGTTTCTCGAGGAAACCGACACTTCAAACTGTAGGCGGCGGTAGATCGTCAATCAGGTCCACGACCGGTCAATCTTCCTCCAATCAGCCTGCACTAGAAAGCTGATGGATTTGCCACGGACGGAATCACCTCGTCGCGGTGATCGAAACAAGTCCAATCACGAAGCGGGCGGCGGACGGCGGCGGCACACGGCGGCGCAAGGCGGCGGCGGCGTGAGGCTTTTGGAGGAGGGGGCGGCGGACAACTAGGGAGTAGGGTTTGTGTGAGTTGTGTTATGCAACCCTAGGCTCAAGACTAAGTATAGGTGTGATGGGCTTGAACCGGCCCATTGGACCTGGGGCGGGCCCTGTCCAACGTATGAACATTCGGTTCATCCCTATCAGCGTGACTTCATCATAACTCCGATCGACGATCTGATCGGATCGTCTACACAGCTTCCAAAACTGAGTATTATGATGCGAAAACAATTTTTCAGATTACTTAGTCCAAAATGACAGTTTTGCCCCTCAACAGCGGGAAATCGCAATTTGACCCCTGTTGACTTTTAGGAAGTCGCACTCCCTAAAATTCTCCTCATATGCTCAACACATTGAGCTCAGTTTTCATGCGGGAATCATGAATCCAGTACTTGTGTGACCCTCAATGGTTCAGGGATACAGCTAGCCGTGGGCCCGCAACAATTGCGTCTCCAAAATCACAATTTCGGACTTGCCCAACGGATCATGGTAAAGAGCCTAGCAACATCGCGCCATGATCCCCTAGGTATCACTGATAGTGCCTGCAAGAACCAGTTGGTCATGGTTAGCGTACAGTACGGCCCTTTCAACACATATATCCCGATCAGATCAACGATCATTGGTAAATCGAGAGTCGCTAGAGATCCGATAGCTATGCATACATCTTGAAGATCGAATAGTGACATCGCGAGTGTTACTAGGTAAACCCATTTACCTAAAACACTTCTAGTACTCTGGCCAGAGATTTATACACTATTATCCCCTCAGATATCATAGGATATCCAAGCATGTCTGCGAGCGGTGAATCCTCGACAACGATGCATCGACTCCTACATGCATCGGGGCCTCACCCAATCCCGCCGCCTAACGACCCCAAGTGAGTCGGCAAACGGGTCAAAGTGAGGCGCCTATCATGTAGAGCCTCAATGTCGTTTCGAGTCGTGAGGACTAATCAGTAAATCGACTAGGAACAAGTTTAGAATACACAGTGACTATTAGATGTGTTTCATGATAGCCGTCATACCCACTATCACATCTAACATACACTATGGTGCATTCTAGGTCTTTATCCAACACAATTGTAAACATTATAAAATCATAATGAAGATAAAGAATGCCATAAACAAAATTCGAATATCATATATAAAGATCGTTTCATACAAGAGTCTATAAAACCCACAAGCCACAAGTTGGATAGTTGGGCATCTACTCTAACAGAGAGATATTTCCAGATTTGTTTCCGAGTGTTTAAAATGCCAATTGGTGAAATCTGAGCACCAAAGACCAGCATGAATGCTGAATTCGTTGCCTATTCCAGAGTGGAAGTGGGAATGTATAGCTATGGATTTTGTGATTGGATTACCCAGGACTACCCAAGGATATAATTTTATTTGGGTTATAGTGGACAGACTCACCAAATCCGCTCACTTTTTGCTAGTAAAGACAACATTTGATGTGATTAGATACGCGGAATTGTATGTGAAGGAGATAGGGACACTTCAGGGCGTTCCCATTTCGATAGTATCTGATAGAGATCCAAAGTTTACGTCGGCTTTCTGGAAGAGCTTACACAGAGCCTTAGGTACTAAGTTGACTTTTAGCACAGCTTTCCACCCTCAGACAGATGGTCAATCTGAAAGGGTGATTCAGATTTTAGAAGATTTACTCAGATCATGTATCATAGACTTCTCAGAAAGTTGGGATCTGAAGCTACCATTGGTAGAATTTTCTTATAACAACAGTTTCCAAGCATCGATACAAATGGCTCCATATGAAGCTCTTTATGGTCGCAAGTGCAGAACCCATCTTCATTGGGATGAGGTAGGAGGCGAGAAGGTTTAGGACCAGACTTGGTAGAACAAACAGTAGAAGCCGTTAGAAAAATTAAGGAACGAATGAAAGCTGCTCAAAATAGACAGAAAAGATGCAGATAATAGACGACGGGAACTGAGTTTTGATATTGGAGATCACGTCTTTTTGAAAGTAGCTCCTATGAAAGGAGTGATGCGTTTTGGTAATAAGGGAAAGCTGAGTCCCAGATATATTGGTCCTTATGAGATTCTGGACAAAGTAGGGAAGTTGGCTTATCGATTAGCACTGCCTCCGCATCTGTCTTCAGTGCATAATGTATTTCATGTTTCAGCTTTGAGGAAGTATGTCCCCCACCCGTCGCATATATTGAGCGCTGAGCCAATTCACTTAGCACCAGATCTGAGTTACAAAGAAAGGCCCGAGAAGATTCTTCTTAGGGAGAATAGGAAGCTAAGGAACCGTAGTATTCCCATGGTTAAAGTGCAATGGTCTAACCAAACCAAACGAGAAGCTACGTGGGAAACATAAGTTGATATGCATAGTCGTTACCCAGATTTGTTCGGTATGTAAATTTCGAGGACGAAATTTTTATAAGGTGGGTAGAGTTGTAGCGCCCCAAAATCCATTGGACCATAATTTCTAGTCCTTTTTAATTTAAGGACCCTTTCAAAATTTCAGATTTTCAGATTTTAGCTTGTTCGTTTATTTGAAAGTTGATTTCTTATATTCAGATTTCGGACACGGTGCAGAGGTCTGAACAGATGTCACCCCGAACACAAGCCGAGTGATTGTCAGATTTCATAAATAAAAATGATTTTTGGATGGGAGATGACTCTTTTTCAGATTTGAGTAGTGCTTTCACAAATTAAAATAGTGAAATGGGACTTTTAATAAACTTTCTGGATAGTGTGCATGGCACACCATGCCTACTCGAGTGTTTTCCCCTGACACACTTCAACTCCCATGCCTATTGTCCTTGGGAACTATAAGTTCAATTATTTGCAAGAAAAATCTTCACTTTCATCAAAACCATAGGAAACTCGACGTTGTGTTTGAGGAGACTTGTTGAGGTGACCTGTTGTATCTCGTGTTTCTCAGAGTTAAGGCAAGTAAATCTGATTCTTGCTACACCATGAAAGCATATATTGTTTCTTTCCAGTTCTGTGATTGCTTGCCTGTTTCACGTTCAGTTTTAGCTATTATTCATGCCTCGGTTGGCATATATATACATGTATGTTTACTGTTTCGGGTTCAAAGTTAGTTTCTGTTAGAAACTCAAAATGTGTTATATGCTATGGATGTTGATTTTATTGCTGAGCATTACAGATTCCAGTTCAAAGTATAGTGACGAAGTTTTCCTGGTGAATGGCGATGTCCGGACTCGACTCCAAGTAATCGGCGATGCTGGTCGAATCGGGATGTTATCCTGGTTTGATAGATAGAGCAGGTATCTCTGGATGTCGTTCGTGATATTGCAACACTAGTTCCAGTCCTAACATCTGTTTTCTACGTTAGCGACTAGATTCCATGTTTAAATCTTAAATTCTTAAGTCAGATCCGAGTTTCCGCTTCACATCTAAATTTGGTCAGATCTTACACTGTTGACCATTGACGTCTGAACGACCCCATTATATATATTGTTGACTTCCTAGGATTTGTTTTACGCTAGCGCTATTATTTCAAATCAGATTTCACGATAGCGACCCTATATTTTTTTTAGTCACATCCGAACTTCAGCCAGCAATAGTAGTTCCACTCCATAATCTGAATTCCCGTAAGCAGTAGCGTTCATAGAGTCAAATCTGTTTCTAACATCTGAAATCTGTTTCGCACCAAACATAGTTTCTTCAGTCGAATCTGTTCGATACCCAACTATTGTTAATTTCAGTCACATCTGTTTTCCAAGTCCGAAAGATGATTTCCTAATCAAAGCTGTATGCTCAGTGAAAAATGTTATTTCATGGAAAATGAGTTTTAAAATGAAGTGAACCCGAGGTGTTGTGATCTGATGTTGATCAAATGTTGTTTAAAGGAAGTAATGTTCAGATTTTAAGATTTATGGCAAAGATAACAGACGGTCCATATGGGAAGGGTGAACTGCAGTCGAGCGTGTCGGTTGCCCCTTCATATTGGGCGAAATTCGTCATATAGTAACTGAATCAAACGTAGCTTGATCAAGCGCAACGGGACCTAAGGAGAGCTTCTGAGCCATAAGTCTAAAGAAAATTTTCCCAATTGGATCTGAGTTTCTCCCAAATATGATGTTTACGAAAGAACTTACGTTTAAATGACTTCCTTTGAACTATGTATTGAACCTGCCTGCATATTGTGCCCTTGTCATTCTCAATATTTGCTTGCTGAGCCCCTAGGCTCACTAGCTTTCTTGGTGCAGGTGAGTCAGATCCGGGGCAGACGTGAGGAGGAGTCTGAACCAGCTGTGGTGTGTGGGTGTTTATCGAAGACCTACGGTTCCGTGATGTCATTTGCTGTTATTGTTGTTTTTGATCTTTTGTCAAATCTGTATTAGATCCATTACAACAATAGAGGGTTCATATAAAATTCTGGAAGTTGTAATATCGCACTTTGCCATGTATGTCAAATCTGGTATTTGAATCTGTCTTAGCTATTTTTAGTTGGCGCCAAATGATGTTGTGTCTCGAATTTTTTTATGTTGTAAGAAATACAGCTTACAATATTTTATTTCAGCCTTTATTTTCCATTTTTATTTCTTTTTACCCAAATTCGTTGACACCCATGGGTGTGGGCGTCACACTTTATCTCCCTTTTATTAATTTAACCACCGTATCTAGGGGATCTTAACAAATCTAAAACCTTATAGTCTTCCCTAATAAAACACAGAGTCCTAGCCGCGCTTCGCACACACACACGATATTTTTCAGAAAAATAAATAGAACCCAAGATTTCCCCCCTGCTAGTGTTGTATCTCCCCTTTTCCTTCCCATCGGCTTTGGGCTTTCCAGAGCGCAAAACCAGCGGCATTCCCGGTGTCCCTCCTTTCCTCCAGCTTCGTGACACCAGTCGTAAGTTCTACTATTCGAGGCAAGTACAAAATCTCCTTTGACTGTACCTCTCATTCATATTACTGTTGTGTGTTTATGTTTTCGATTTCTATTGATTTTGAGATTTTGGAATCTGAGTTTATGCGATGCAAATTCCCTTTCTAAAACATGACGAGGCTGCTTAGAGATTTAATTGTGAGAAAAAGTCAAGGGTTGTTGTCTGTTGAGGCTAAGCTGAGCGATGGTAGGGTTTAGAACAGGACTAAGTGTTGAGTTAAGCGTGCAAGGGTGAGAACAGTACTGGGATGGGTGACCTTCTGGGAAGTTCTCGTACGTCAAGCTGCTGACGTTGCGCCTCTTGATCTGGTTGGCCATGTGGGCTGTAAAAGTGTGATGCCAGATCTTAACGGGTAATACTATCTCTGCTGGGGATAGGGCCGTCGGTAGGGGAAGGGTAAGACTGATCTCTAAGGGAATTAAGATAGCACCAGCAGTTAGACACGCACCTCCCCTGACTCATGGGCCTAACAGCCCAACCCTAACGCACATAGGTGCACTCTGCGCTGCCACATTATAAGAAAATAAAGTTGCACCTTGGCTAACAGCTATAGCTTTTGGCCTAGTGGTAAGCGCTTGATCCTAACAGTTTGCCAGCCCTGACTTTCATCTTCAACTCGTGGATAGACGGATCGGTCCTCTGAGCTGCTCGAATGCTGGAAACAATCTGCGGTTCCACTTGAAACGATGAAACCATCACACAATCCTCAGCCGGGTAAAATCTCCAACCCGTAGTGTTAAGATGCTCTTGGTCCTTGGAGATATACAACGAGGCAAGCATCTCACTAGCCTTCCTGCTTAAAGCATCAGCCACTACGTTCGAATTCCCAGGCTGGTATTTAATCTCACAA
>KV002555.1:156482-173610 GCA_001598015.1 Dorcoceras hygrometricum
TTTTAGGTAAATGTGTTTGCCTAGTTACACTCGCGATGTCACTATTCGATCTTCAAGATGTATGCATAGCTGTCGGATCTTTAGCGACTCTCGATTTACCAATGGTCGTTGATCTGATCGGGATATATGGATTGAAAGGACCGTACTGTACGCTAACCACGACCAACTGGTTCTTGCAGGCACTATCAGTGATACCTAGGGGATCATGGGGCGATGTTGCTAGACGCTCTTACCATGATCCGATGGGCAAGTCCGGAATTGTGATTCCGGAGCCACAATGGTTGTGGGCCCACGGCTAGCTGTATCCCTGAACCATTGAGGGTCACACAAGTACTGGATTCGAGATTCCCGCATGGATACTGAGCTCAATGCGTTGAGCATAGGAGGAGGATTCTAGGGAGTGCGACTTCCTAAAAGTCAACATGGGTCAAATCGTGATTTCCGTTGTTGAGAGACAAAACGGTCATTTTGCACTGGGGTTCTGAAAAATGGTTTTTCAGATCATAACATTCAGTTTTGGAAACTGAGCCGATCGATCCGATCTGATCGTCGATCGGAGTTATAATGAAACCGCAATGAATTAAATGAACCGAATGTTCACATATGGACTTGGGCCTGACCCAAGTCCAATGGGCCGGTTAAAGCCCAAGTATATTTAATATATACTAATGTGTGATTAGGGTTTTGATAATTGTAACTACACCCTAACCCTAAAGCACGCCGCCCCCTCTCCCCCTCCTCACTAGCCGCCCCCGCCGTCGGCCTCCACGCCGCCGCAGCCCCCGCCGCCGTTGATTGATCGGACTTGCTCCGATCAGTCTTTCGAGGAGAATCCGTCCGCGCTGATCTCGTCAGGTCTTCTAGTGCAGGCTGACGAAGGAGTCTCCCTTCCGGTCGTGGACTTGATTGACGAATCTACAGCCGCCTACCGTGAAGAGCCGATCTTCTTGTAATTCCGGTTGGAGCCAGGCGCAAGTCGCCAGCAAGGTAACTGACTAAACGCCCTATGAATGGTTCATAGTTTGTAGAAATTTTAATTGTATTGAACGTTTCCCGGCCTAATTTTATTCTTCCGCTGCCTCGCCGGGAGACGGGATCCGGATCCGCCACGGTGCCCCAACAGATTCAGCTCCGAACTTCCATAAACAACTTGCAGCGTATTTCCTTTGCAACTTTAAGAAATTACATTAGTACGCATTGCATATTTGTTAACAATGTTCAAAATTGTTTAATGGATTTAGATTATAAGAGTTCAGTTTGAGTTATTTCCGCATGATTTTAACTCATAACTCAATCCGTATCTCGGTGCACTAATATTCAAGAACACTGAGCTATTACAGCTCAAGACTTAAAGAAACCATATCGCATTCGTTAAACAAGCTCGCAGAGCTGCTGTCTTATTTCTTGCGCGATCCGATTTCTGTTTGTGTGCTGCTTTTGTAAATGATTTTTAAAATGCACGTAACTCACGGGGTTGTTGTTTGGGCTTTGTGAGAGCCTACGTAAGTTATGGCTGAGCTCAAGAACATTCCCGGTTTTTCGATCCTAATAGTTGGTATCAGAACATGTTGTTCTTGATATGTGCATTTTAATCGAAAATTTTCAAACAGTTTTAAAATTTCTTCCGCTCTGATAGTCCTTTCAGTCGAAAGCTTGTCTATGTCACAATTTTAAGGCTTTCAAAACTTACTCTATAAATATACGGGGAGTAATGACTTTTGAATAACAGATCAATTTGTCGAAAGGAAAGAGCGGCAACATCTCTTCTGTCGAGCTGACTGATTGCATGATCTGTGGACGCCAAGACCTCTTACGCTGTTTATGCTGAAAGAATAGCGACTATAACAGTGTTTGAGAGAACGGAAAAATCTCCGTGTTAGGCAATATATATCAAGAGTAGAGCACAAGAAGAGAGATAGATATGATGCACGGATGAGAGAAGAGCGAAGTTGAAAGAGTGTTGTGCAAATCCAAAACATAAAAACAGAAGAACACACAACACAGTGCTAGTCGCAATTTTTCACACTCTGTGGCAGCTGGTGTGCAAGCTGGTTGGGTGCCCAAGTGTGAGTTGGTGAACTGGCCGAGGCTTCAATGCAATATCAAGTCGACAGCTCAACCAAGGGAAGACAATGAAGAACCATCTCAGAGAGGAGCCTTTCCTAGTGTGAGATTTTATCTTTGAGCGATTAAGCGTACACAGTAATCTCACACACGATTCACTCACATATTCGAGAGTTGATCAAAACAGAAAAATGAGTGAATCAAAAACAAAAACGAATTCCTTGTAGTCTTTGGACAGAGACGTTAAACAAGTCTTGTAGTTTTTCTCACTGACACGTTTAAGAAGTGTGTTTTATCCTTTCTCACTGAGGCATAAAATAAGTGAAGTTAGACACACGGCTTGCGGGCTGGTGTGCATAGGTGGCTAGGAGTTCTTGTAGCTGCTGGTTGTTAGATCGGGTTTGTAAAAACGGTTGTATAAATAAATTCTTCTAGTGAAAATCCTTCCCATTGAGGAAGAAGGGGAGACGTAGTAGAATTTGCTACGAACTTCCAGAAACAAACTACTTGACTGTCTATATTTTACATTCACGCATTTAATTATCTGTTGACTGTTGAATTTTTTTTTTTGTCCGCATAAAAAATAATTTTACTACATGAGAAAACATCAATCACTGAGAACCCTCCTAGCTGCTAACTAGGCTGGAGGTTTTCAATCAAGCGGTAACACATTTTAAAATGAATTTCAAACAAAAGTCGCAAAGGAGTTCATTCACCCCCTCTCTGAACTCCCAATCTTGTATTTCCATACTAACAAAACTGCCCGAGCTGAATTGCTGTGCGTGTTGAGCTGCATGCGTAAGTTGATACAGTGCAGAGTTTTGAGCCGATATGACGGCACAGTAGATCGGAGAAAACTAAGTGGTATATATATTTGATCATTGACCAACACTTAAGTCATTTTACACCTCACGATACTTATATTCTCTCAATAGTATCTCTCTAAAAACCCTAGTTAGCACTGTTCACCTGATATCTTCTTCTTCCGATTGCCGAAGTTTGGTCGACTGGTTTTGAGCAAGGGTGCTACAGCTACAAGCTTCTGTTCGACGGATATAACCTCTTACAGTTTGGAGGCCGATAGCGACCGGAATAGAGAAGTTGACGAGAAGCTACAGTGTTTGAATTTTAGCACTTTCCGGCTAAGTTGAGCTTCTTTTGAGGTAACTGAAGGATTTAGTGTTGATTTCGACCCTTAGATATATTTACCTGGGCAGGGTTTGAGCTTAGAGGTAGAGCTTGAGCTGGCCGACCTTTGAGGTTTAGGTCGTGAGATGTTTGAACGTGAATCTGTGTTGATTCCCATAGATGTTTTGTAGATTCGTAGCTCTCTCAAGTTTTTGACCTGAATTGGTGGCCCTAAGGTGTTGGCCGAGAGCTAGGGTTTGGGGATCAAGCTTCCTGTTTCAGCCGTGAGCTTGGATTGAGGCTCTGTGGTAAGAGTTGAGTAAAGGTATGAATTTAGCTTGTATTTACAGCTTTGAGATGACCATGAGAGCATATTGCGTTTGAGTTGTTTACGTGCTGAGTTTCGTAACTGATTTGAGTGAGATGAGTAGTATGCTGTTGTGTTGTGGCTGCGAGCGGAGTCGCTCAGTCTAGTATCGCATGGTAGAGCCTGATTTGTGCTATTTTATACTTACGTGTGATTTATACAGCTGCTTGATTATGCTGTTTTGTGATATATTGCATAATGTTCATGATTCTATTGGCATTGCATAAATGCATTTATATTGAGCCTGAATTATTTGAGATCGAATGCATCCCGGAGTCTGGGATTGACCGACTAAATTGTCGTGCCCAAGAATCCAATGCTTTCAATGGGTTGTGATTGCCAACGGAGATTGCTAAGTTTGGATTCCGATGATTTATTGAGGTTTTATAGCCGGCGGAGGTCACTGTGCTTGAGATTTGATTTTTCGACGGAGGTCGTTATGCCTTGATTACCTATTATTCTTGACAGCCCTCATGCATGACACGACATGATATGTTGCATGTGTATTAGCTGTTGTATGTTACTCTTTGTACTGAGGTTTGACCTCGTTTGTTTTCTTTGGGGCTTCTTTGGTCATGTGTTTGAACATTGCATGAGTTTCTGGTAGATCAGCTGGACTAAGAGATGCGTCGGCTGGTGAAGCCCCTTAGGCGAGTTTGATTTCCCAGTTATGTATATGTAGCGTCCCAAAATCCATAGGACCACAATTGCTAGCCTTTTTATTCTAAGGACTGTTTTGATTTGAAAATCCAGGTTTCAGTTCAATCCAGTTTCAGATATCTAGGCTGATTTATTTTCTTCCAGCTTAGAGCAACGGCCCAGATGGTTTCTAGAAGGATTTCGCCCCAAGCACAATCCCGAGATGGAGCAGTTTTATTTAAATAAAATGATTTCGGATGGGAGATTTGGTTTTATAAAAACAATGGTGTAGCAAGTTTACAAATTAAAATATTAATAGGGAGTTTTTATCAATTTTGCAAGGATTTGGTATGATAACCCATAACTCATAATTGTACCTTTCACCTACTACAAATTATACTCTCATATATGATTAACGTGAGCTCTAAATCTCATTTTTGGTTGCAAGAAAATCTTCCATTCTCCTTTAAAACCAAAAGCTCGCAGAGTGTGCTTGAGAAGATTTCCAGCCAAGGCCATCTGTTCGTTGCGTTCAGCTCAGGCAAGAAAAATTGATTCTTGCTGCATCTGGAAAACATATATTTCGCTTCGTTGTTTTATGTTTTATGCTTGCCTGATGCATATTTCAGTTACATTCAATCAGTTCATGTTTATGTATAAGCTATGGATTCACTGCTTTGATGCTTTAGTTTTGAGGAAACTCACCAGTTATCTTTTAGTAAGTAGTTGTGTTTTCAAAATGATGAGTTGTACAGATTCAGATAAGATAAACCAAGAGAAGTTTCTTGTTTTCCCGTGTGCTGTACAAGTTCTGGACATTGACTCTGAACAGATAGGTGGCACTGGTAAATCGGGACTATGTTCCGATTTGATAAGTTGAGCTAGTTTGTTTAGGGATTGTCTGAGCTGGTGCAGTACCTTAGTTTCTAAGTAGATCTGGCCTATTTTTCTTGACCAGACTGAGTGATACGTTGATAAATTGATTGGGTTTCTCAAAGCTGAGTGACCTACCAAGCTGAAATTCTTGCTCCGAAGCTTATGTTACTATTTTGCTACGCGTAAGCTGTTTTCTTAAAACCAGATCTATTTTTCCTATTCGTCTTATTTCTTTAACCAAAGCTGTTCTTCACGCCTGTGATTTGTTTCACACCCGAGATCTGTTTTATGTAACCAAAGCTTTTCTTTACGCTTGTGATCTGTTTTCTTTAGCCAAAGCTGTTTGCGTTCATAAGTCGTTTTCTCTTCCGAGCTGGGTTCTGCTATCATCAGCTCGTAGCCCAGTTGTACACTCAGTAATGTATTTAAAGACAAAAATGAGTTTCATATCAGTGAATCTACCAGTTTCAGTGATCGATCTTCAATCAAGAGCAATGTATAATAGCTATTTTCTTTCAATTAAAGGAAGTGATTTTCAGTTTTTTAAACTTATGGCATAGAGGACCCAGTCAACCAGGAAGGGACCAAGATTATGGTATGACAATAATATCCCTTCACAAGAAAGATACCGAATTCAGATAAGATGCTAGCAAGCAACAGGACCAACAGAGAGCCTCTAGGCCATAATTCACCCAGTATATAAGCGCGATTAAGATCTGTTATCTCGATCTGTCTTTTTATTAGCAAGATTTCAGTTCAGATGACTTTATTTAAATTATGTATTATGATTCAGTTTTTCCTGTATTATATGACTTTGTTATCCTCAGTTTTACTTGTTGAGCCCCTAGGCTCACTAGTTTTCCTGATGCAGGTGAGGCAGCTCAGGGACAGGCGGGAGGTGCGAGCTGAAGCATATTTGGGGGTTGCGTGTGTTTATCAAAGGCCAACGTTTCCGCGAAGTCAATGCTGCTGTTTTTTATCTTTTGACGAAAACTGTATTAAGATCCATTACAACAATAGTGAATTCATATAGGGTTCCAATAGTTTTAATATCTCATTTTGTAATCGAAATCTGAAGTTCTTTTATTCCAAAGCTGTTTCTGCTTTACGTTTGGCCCCATCTGTAGTGTACCAATTTTTGTAAGGGAATACATATTACAACATTTCGCACTTAGTCCTTATATTCCTTTCAATTATCCATTTACTCCAATCCGTTGATTCCCATGGGTTTGGGCATCACAACTTGGTATCAGAGCATGGTCATGAGATAAACACACACTTCCCAGTCTGAAGCAGTTCTCACCGTCTGTATCTCCTGATTTGTGTGTTTTATGTTATGTTAAGAGTCATTTCTCGTTCGAGTTTTGATGTTCTTTTGTGGTGGATTTTGGGCTATAGATTAAGATATCAGGTAGAGGAAGAGGTAGAAGAAGCACCCCTGTATAAGAACCCAGTCCAGATAGTAATGCTCGTATTAACCAACTCTTAGAACTGTTAGTAGAACAGTCCGACAGAGGTAACGACCAATATTCTAACAGCAGGGGACCAAATCATGATTATTACCAGGAGAAATTTCGAAGACAGAGATAAAAGGATTTTAGTGGTACGACAGATCCGCTTGTTGCTGAGAGCTGGATCAAGTCTATGGAAGTTATTTTGAATACCTTTAGATTCCAGATCTGGATAGGCCTAGGTGCGCTATCTACATGTTAAGAAACGATGCAATGATCTGGTGGGAGGGAGCACAGCTGTCAGTGGATTTGACGACTCTCTCATGGGATGAGTTTAAACGAGTGTTCTTTAAACAATATTTCACAGCAGACAAGAGGTCTGAGCTGAAGCGGGAGTTCCTGACCTTGAAACAAGGGAGCATGACAGTACAGGAGTATATTCAAAAGTTTGAGAGAGGCTGCTATTTTGTGCCTCTTATTGGAAGAGATTCCGAGGAGAAGTTGGTTCATTTTATGGAAGGACTGAAGCCTACATTCAAGCTGAATGTTAGGCTAGCAGGGCCCAAAACTTACAGAGAAGCAGTAGACAAGGCCCTGCGAGTTGAAATGGATTGGAAAGATGTTGAAGAGGAGAGAAAGCAGAAGAGGCAGGCCTTCCAACAAAAAGACCAAAGACCATTTAAGAAGCAGAAAAGGAACCAGCAGCGACCCCAAGAACAGAAACCGTTACCAGTTCAGCCTATTAGTGCAGTACCAGTTAGAGATAACAAGTCAGTTTGCCCCAAATGTCAAAAGAATCACTCTGGGCAGTGTAGATCTGGCCGGAGTGGCTGTTACAAGTGTGGTGCTCAAGGTCACATCTCCAGGTTCTATCCATAGTCGAAGCAACTGGTGCCCAGTCGAGCTTATTTCATGACAGCTGAGCAAGCCAACCCCGATTCTACTGTTGTTATGGGTAAGATTTTGATTTCTGGCATGTCCTCTTTTGCCCTGTTAGATTCGGGTGCGACTCATTCCTTTATAGCTGAAGATTTTGCTAGGAAGTTACCTTGTAATCCGGAACGACTGTCCATAGGCTATTGTGTAAATGTACCTTGGGGAGAAGAGTTAGTAACCCATGGATTATACCGTGACTTAGAGCTTGAATTTCAAGGACATTTAGTTACCGCCAATTAATTGTTCTACCTATGCCTGAATTCGATTTGATTTTGGGAATAGACTGGTTATCTAAGTATGGGTTAGTAATCGATTTTAAGCTCAGGACAGTAACTGTCAAGAAAACCCAAGGACCCCAGTTTTCGTTTGAAACTAACCAGCTTAGAAGAGTTCCTCGCATTATTTCAGCCTTGAAGGCCCAGTGTGTTAGGTAGCCGCGGCGGATCCGGATCACGCCTCCTGGCGAGGCAGCGGAAGAACAAAATTTGCCGGGAGATGATCAATACAATTCAAAGAACAGACATGCAAACTATGACATTCATAGGACGTTTAGATTGCTACCTTGCTGGCAACTCGTGCCTGGCTCCGACCAGTTTCTCGAGGAAACCGGCACTTCACGGTAGATTGCGGTAGACTACGTCAATCAGGTCCATGACCGGATACGAGACTCCTTCGTCAGCCTGAACTAGAAGGCCTGACGACATCGGCACGGACGGATTCTCCTCGTCAAGTTGGCCGGAACAATTTTCCGGCGACACAAGGCTGCAGCGGCGGCGGCGGCGGCTTATGAGAGGAGGGAAGGGGCGGCGGCCAAGCTTAGGTCTAGGGTTAGGAGAGTTAAGTCTCATGATTAAGTCTCCTAAGTCTATATTAAATAGACTAAGTGATGGACTTGGACCGGCCCAACGGGCCCGGGTCCAACGGATGAACATTCAGTTCATCCCCATCACCGAGACTTCATCGTAACTCCGATCGCCGATCAGATCGGACCGATTGACTCAGTTTCCAAAACTGAATACTATGATCTGAAAAACCATTTTTCAGAACCCCAGTGCAAAATGACCGTTTTGCCCTTCAACATCGGGAAATCCCGATTTGACCCCTGTTGACTTTTAGGAAGTCCCACTCCCTAAAATCCTCTCCTCATGCTCAACACATTGAGCTGAGTATCCGTGCGAGAATCTCGAATCCAGTACTTGTGTGACCCTCAATGGTTCAGGGATACAGCTAGCCGTGGGCCTACAACCATTGCGGCTCCGGAATCACAATTCCGGACTTGCCCATCGGATCACGGTAAGAGCGTCTAGCAACAACGCCCCATGATCCCCTAGGTATCACTGATAGTGCCTGCAAGAACCAGTTAGTCGTGGTTAGCTTACGGTACGGTCCTTTCAATCCATATATCCCGATCAGATCAACAACCATTGGTAAATCGAGAGTCGCTATAGATCCGATAGCTATGCGTACATCTTGGAGATCGAATAGTGACATCGCGAGTGCAACTAGGTAAACACATTTACCTAAAACACTTCTAGTACTCTGGCCAGAGATTTATACACTATTATCCCCTCAGATAGCATAGGATATCCACGCATGTCTGCGAGCGGTGAATCCTCGACAACGATGCATCGACTCCTACATGCATCGGGGTCTCACCCAATCCCGCCGCCTGATGACCCCAAGTGAGTCGGCGAACGAGTCAAAGTGAGACGCCTATCATGTAGAGTCTCAATGACGTTTCGAGTCATGAGGACTAATCAGTACAACCAAGACCTCGGACTTATCCACTCGACAAATGGTAACCACTTGGAAAGTCCGAACGAGGGTAGTTCGATAGATCACCAGGTCACTATCTATCTGCATGCTCAGAACATCACAATGTTCCCTACCAATGAAACATGGTACTTCGCATCGCAGATACTAGTCTCTAGCTTGGGCGGCCTTATCCTCATTTTGACGGCCCAATCGACTAGGAACATGTTCAGAATACACAGTGACTATTAGATGTGTTTCATGATAGCCGTCATACCCACTATCACATCTAACATACACTTCGGTGTATTCTAGGTCTTTACTCAACGCAATTGTTAATCATTATACAACACAATGAAAGTAAAGAATGCCAACTAAATAAATGCGAATATCATATATAAATATTGTTTCATACAAGAGTCTATAAACCCACACGCCACAAGTTGGCTAGTTGGGCATCTACTATAACACAGTGCTGTTTGAGGAAAAGGGGAGTGGGACATTTAGCTAGTTTTCCATCCCTAGCTAATACTAGTAAACCCGAGCTAGATGATGTGAAGATAGTAAATGAGTTTCCAGAAGTATTTCCAGATGACATCAGTGGACTACCTCCAGACAGAGAGTTAGAATTTGCAATCGATTTAGTCCCTGGAGCAGCTCCTGTTTCCAGAACACCCTATAGGCTTGCTCCTACAGAGATGAATGAGCTGAAAGAACAAATTCAAGATCTGTTGGATAAGGGATTTATACGACCCAGTACTTTCCCTTGGGGAGCCCCTGTTTTGTTCGTTAGGAAGAAAGATGGGAGCTTAAGATTGTGTATATATTACCGCGAAGTTGAATAAGCTTAACATTAAGAATAAGTACCCCCTGCCTAGGATTGAGGAACTTTTTGATCAGTTGAAGGGAGCAGCAGTGTTTTCCAAGATAGATTTGCGATCTGGATACCATTAGCTTAAGATCAAATAGGTCGATATCTATAAGACAACTTTGGGACACGTTATGGCCATTATGAGTTTTTAGTAATGCCTTTTGGATTAACCGACACTCCATCTGTTTTTTTGGATTTGGTGAATAGAGTTTTCCAGCCATTTTTGGATCATTTTTTTATCGTATTTATAGACGATATCTTAGTGTATTCCAAAACCAGTTCAGAGCATGTCAATCAGCTTAGGATAGTGCTACAAGTTTTGAAGGACAAGCGACTGTTTGCTAAGTTTAGCAAGTGTGAGTTTTGGCTAGATAAGGTTGATTTTCTAGGCCACATCATTTCTAAGGATGGATTAGAAGTCGACCCAGCTAAGGTCAAAGCTGTGTGAGACTGGCCTGTGACCAGATCTGTATCAGATGTAAGGAGCTTTTTGGGACTTGCTGGATACTACATGCGATTTATTCAAGGGTTCTCAAAGACAACGGTTCCATTGACTTCGCTGACTAGGAAACAAGTTAAGTTTGAATGGACCCCTGGTTGTCAGTAGAGTTTTTGAGAAGTTGAAGCAAGCATTAATAGAAGCTCCAGTATTAATCATGCCTTCTAAGCAAGGGAATTTTGTTATCTACACAGATGCTTCAAAGTTGGGTTTAGGTGCTGTGCTGAAGCAGGACCTTAGGGTAATAGCGTATGCATCTAGACAATTGAAGAATCACGAAAAGAACTATCCTACGCATGATGTAGAGTAGCATCAGTGGTTTTTGCCCTGAATATTTGGAGACATTATCTGTATGGGGAGAAGTGTGAGATATTCACAGACCACAAGAGTTTAAAGTACTTCTTCACCCAGAAAGAATTGAACATGAGACAAAGGAGGTGGTTAGAGCTGGTCAAAGATTACAATTGCACCATTAGCTACAATCCGAGGAAAGCCAATGTGGTGGCAGATGCTCTTAGCAGGATGTCAATAGGATTAACCCAGATCACAGCTCAGAGGCCCTTAGCATATGAGATTGAGAATTTTGGGCTAGAGCTGATTCCCCATCACAGTACTGTAGCCCTAGCTGCTCTCACCATCCAGTTCTCATTGATAGACCAGATTAGAGAAGGGAAGCTGATGGATGAATAGTTGCAAAAGTGGGTGAAACAAGATGAAGAGAGGGGAAGTAATCTCTATACCACAGCTGGAGGAATTGTTAGATATCAAGGTAGATTATGGGTTCCTAGCATGGACAACTTGAGAGCTGATCTGATGACAGAAGCTCATACAGCCCCATACTCAGTGCACCCAGGGAGTACCAAAATGTATAAAGATCTTCAGAAGTTATACTGGTGGTCAGGAATGAAACGCGACATTGTAAAATTTGTTTCAGAATGCCTAACATGTCAGATGGTCAAACCAGAGCATCAGAGACCAGCTGGGATGCTAAAACCCCTGCCGATACCAGAATGGAAGTGGGAGAGTATCGCAATGGATTTTATAGTTGGTTTACCCAGATACAATTCAATTTGGGTTATAGTAGACCGACTCACCAAATCAGCTCACCTTTTACCAGTAAAGACAACTTACGATGTGAGCAAATATGCCGATGTATATAGGAGAAATAGTAAGACTTCATGGTATCCCAGTCTCGATTGTATCTGACAGAGATCAAAGATTTACGTAAGCTTTTTGAAAGAGTCTACACGGAGCTTTGGGTAATAAGTTGACCTTTAGCACAGCCTTTCACCCCCATACAGATGGTCAATCAGAAAGGGTAATTAAGATACTGGAAGATCTACTCAGATCTTGTATCATAGATTTTTCAGAGAGTTGGGATTTGAAGCTACCATTGGTAGAATTCACGTAAAACAATAGCTTCCGAACATCAATTCAGATGGTCCCTTACGAAGCTCTCTACGGTAGGAAATGCAGGACACCCATTCATTGGGATGAGATAGGAGAACGAGATGGTTTGGGATCAGACATAGTAGAAAAAACCGCTGAAATTATTTAGAAAGTAAGAGATCGATTGAGAACAGCTCAGAGCAGGCAAAAGAGCTATGCTGATAACAGACGCCGTGAATTGAGTTTCGAAGCTGGAGATCATGTATTCTTAAAGGTAGCACCGATGAAAGGTGTAATGAGATTTGGGAAGAAGGGTAAGCTCAGCCCAAGGTTCATTGGTCCATACGAGATTTTGGACAAAGTAGGAAAGCTGGCTTACAGACTAGCATTGCCCCCACATCTGTCCTCGGTGCATAATGTTTTCCATGTATCAGCTTTGAAGTATGTTCCCATTCCATCGCATGTTTTGAGCTATGAACCAATCCAGCTTGCACCAGATCTGAGTTATGATGAAAGAACAGAGAGGATCCTTCATAGAGAGAATAGGAAGTTAAGAAATCATAGCATCCCGATGGTTAAAGTTCAGTGGTCTAACCAATCAGAATGGGAAGCAACTTGGGAGACAGAAGAGGATATGCGTAGTCCCTACCCAGATCTGTTTGGTAAGTAAATTTCGAGGAAGAAATTTCAGTAAGGAGGATAGAGTTGTAGCGCCCCAAAATCCATAGGACCACAATTGCTAGCCTTTTTATTCTAAGAGCTGTTTTGATATGAACATCAGGTTTCAGTTCAAGCCAGTTTTAGTTATTTAGACTGATTTCTTTTCTTCCAGCTTAGAAGCAACGGCCCAGATGGTTTCTATAAGGATTTTTCCCCAAGCACAATCCCGAGCTGGATCAGTTTTCTTTAAATAAAATGATTTCGGATGGGAGATTTGTTTTTATAAAAAAATGGTGTAGCAAGTTTACAAGTTAAAATAGTAGTAGGGAGTTTTTATCAATTTTGCAAGGATTTGGCATGATAACCCATGCCTCATCGTTGTACCTTTCACCTACTACAAATTATACTCTCATATATGATTAACGTGAGCTCTAAAGCTCATTTTTTGTTGCAAGAAAATCTTCCATTATCCTTTAAAACCAGAAGCTCACAGAGTGTGCTTGAGAATATTTCCAGCAAAGGCCATCTGTTCGTTGTGTTACAACTCAGGAAAGTAAAATTGATTCTTGCTGGATCTGGAAAACATATATTTCGCTTCGTTTTTTTCTGTTGTATGCTTTCCTGATGCATATTTCAGTTACGTTCAATCAGTTCATGTTTATGTATAAGCAATGAATTCACTGCTTTAATGCTTTAGTTTTGAGGAAACTCACCGGTTATCTTTTAGTAAGCAGTTGTGTTTTCAAAATGCTGAGTTGTACAGATTCCAAATAAGATAAGCCAAGAGAAGTTTCTTATTTTGCCGTGTGCTGTACAAGTTCTGGACATTGACTCTGAACAGATAGGCGGCGCTGGTTTAATCAGGACTATGTTCCGTTTTGATAAGCTGAACTATTTTGTTTAGGGACTGTCTGAGCTGGTGCAGTACCTTCTTTTCTAAGTAGATCTGGCCTATTTTTCTTGACCAGACTGAGTGATTCGTTGCTAAATTGATTGGGTTTCTCAAAGTTGGGTGACCTTCCAAGCTGAAATTCTTGCTTCGAAGCTTATGTTACTGTTTTACTACGCGTAAGCTGTTTTCTTAAAACCAGATCAGTTTTTCCTATTAGTAAGCTATTTTCTTTAACCAAAGCTGTTATTCACGCCTGTGATTTGTTTCACACCCGAGATCTTTTTCATGTAACCAAAGTTGTTCTTTACGCTTGTGATCTGTTTTCTTTAGCCAAAACTGTTTGCGTTCATAAGCCGTTTTCTCTTCCGAGCTGGGTTCTGCTATCATCAGCTCGTAGCCCAGCTGTACACTCAGTAATGTATTTAAAGACAAAAATGAGTTTCACAGCAGTGAATCTGTCAGGCCTCGTGCTCACAACAAATAAACACAGGCGGAAGTTATCAAAAAGTGGGTAAAATTTTCGCTTTTAGGCCCGACGGTTTTAAACGTATAATTTAAAATACAACAATACTTAAAATAAGTTCCCAAATCATAAAACAATCAACAACAAAGCATACATAATTCAAACATGTATCATATCTCCCCCCCTACGGGTACAACAACAAAGCACAGGGCATCCCCCTGGCTAACGGATACATATATAGACATATGCTATATGCTACTGGGACACACTAGCCACCTCCGGGGGCACCGCCAGCTGGGTTGAACCCACGACCAGCTGTAGAACCTGGGTTTCCTGAAAACAACGCAACAAAGAAACAAACCAAGACCCGGAGGGACATGGGGTCAAACCCCAGTACGGAGAGCAATAATACAACAGAAATAAACAGCAAGGAATAAAATGCAGGTGCTATGCATGAGACGCCAAGGAACAATGGAAAGCTCGACCCACAAGGGAGCTAAGGAACTCAAACATAGCTCCAAGAATCATCGACAACGAACAATGGCCACAGGGTGTGTTCACAGTGTGGTAGTGAGCCACTCGCCATGAAAAAAAAAGCTGGAAATATATGCTAAGTATGGGAAAAGATATCACGATACGAAGACCAAGTCTTCCTATAAATAGCACTAGCAACGACTGGAAATCAACACCAATAATTGTCTACCGACAAAACCAGTCGACACTAACAATTTCCCAAACCAGCAGACGCAAGAACCAACAGCTGATGAAATCTCGAGCCACGCTAAACATATCCAGTCGCTAACTACAGTGATCACCACCAGCTGCAAGCTACAGTAGCGAACAATCTCTCGCAGCTGGACAACCAGACGCTGTTTCGAAAATACAAAAGCTGGACAGCCAGTCGACCGGACGCTAAAATCAATCACAAAGCAAACCATCGACTGGTCCTCAAAACGGCGTCGCACCAACTTATCCAGACGACGTCGCATAGGATGCTCACTCCTTAATACCTGATGCTGGTCATCCAGACGCAAACACAAACAACGCACAACGCTTCCCTCGTCTGGTACCAGTCGCAACCTCAAAACGCAGCGTTGCAACTAATTCGAACGACGTCGCTCCACTGACGTCATCCAGTCGCTAGCTCTCGCGAAATACCAGCCGAAAGCAATAGCGTCGAAACTCACTCGTAGCTGGACTTCCAGTCGCAACAACGAAACGACGACGCATCCTCTTCGAGCTACAGGAAATTTGACCCGTGTTGACCATAGCTCTCGACTGCTTATCCAGTTGCAACAACTCCTTGCATAAAACCAGTCGCAACTGCAATGTACAACCAGTCGCAACATCTACAAACGACGGAGTTTCATGCCCTGCGCTAACCAAAACAAGCTACGACTTGTTTTCGCCACCGACCAGCTTTCGCCTCAAACTCAAAAAACACGAAAAGCATCCAGAATTTCTCAACGCACGAAATGGAACCCGAAAATGAAACTCAAAACAGAGATCTAAACCACAAAATCTCTAAATCAACCGATTAATTCCAACAATTAATCCTTAATACAAAATCAGGTCTCACATTTCTCCCCCACTAAAAAGGATTTCGTCCTCGAAATCACAACAACAATTCTGAATAAAAAAACAACAGCAGAGGCTAAAATAGAAATAAAAACTAACACCAGAACTCGCCCAACACTAGGCCAAGAGTTCAAGATAACTGAGCAAACACATCAAAACAACTAAGGAAGAAAACATCAAAGCTACTAGCTACTGCAAAATCTAGCTCAACAGCTACTCAAACAGATGCGGCCACTCGCGCTGCATCTTCTCTTCCAGCTCCCAAGTAGCTTCTTCCCTACCATGCTTGCTCCACTGCACCATTACTAAAGGAATGGTCTTATTCCTCAGCTGTTTCTCTTTTCTGCCAAGGATCTGCAAAGGGTATTCTTGATAGCTCAACGACTGATCTAGCTCTACCTCGTCAGTTCCAAGCACATGAGACGGATCTGGCTCGTACTTACTCAACATGGAAACGTGAAAGACGTCATGCAAAGAAGATAACTCGGACGGCAACAACAAACGATACGCCAAAGGGCCAATCCTCTCGACAATCTCATACGGACCAACGTAACGAGGGGCTAACTTTCCCTTGCGTCCAAAGCGCATCACACTACGAAACAGAGAAACCTTGAGAAATACACGATCACCAACCTGAAACTCAAGAGGTCGACGCCTCTTATTCGCATAACTGGCTTGGCGATCCTGGGCAGCTTTCATCCGCTGTCTAATAAGATCCATGTGATCTTTCATCTGCTGCACAAAGTCAGGGGCAGATAGCTGCTTCTCCCCCACTTCTTCCCAACACACTGGCGATCTGCACTTGCGGCCATACAAAGCCTCGAAAGGCGCCATGCCAATTGTCACTTGGTAGCTGTTATTATACAAAAACTCAACCAAAGACAACGCGTCTTGCCAACTACCTCCGAAATCCAACACAACAGCGCGCAACATATCCTCTAACGTCTGGATAGTTCGCTCAGATTGGCCATCTGTCTGGGGATGATACGCGGTACTCATAGCCAATCTAGTGCCCAAAGCTGTCTGCAAACTCTTCCAAAACCTGGAAGTAAACCTCGGATCTCGGTAAGACACGATTGAAACAGGCACACCATGCAATCTAACAACAAAATCAACGTACAGCTTCGCCATCTTCTTCAATGAGAAGGTCATCCCATAGGGAATGAAGTGTGCAGACTTAGAAAAACGGTGTACAACTACCCAAACAACATCGCACCCTCGGCTGGAACGAGGCAAATGCGTTACGAAATCCATCGCAATGTGCTCCCAATTCCATTGGGGCACCTCTAAACTTTGTAACAGACCACCGAGTCTCATCCTTTCGGCCTTTACCATCTGGCAATTCAAAAAACGAGCGACAAAACCAGCAACATCGCTCTTCAGGCCAGCCCACCAAAAGTACGGCTTCAAAGCATGGTACATCTTCCGTGCACCAGGATGAACACTTGTCTGCTACAGTGCGCTTCTCAAAGGATCTCCTCCTTTAAATCAATCAAATTGGGCACAACCAACCTGCCCCGAAAACGCAAACAACCATCGGACGAGACAGAATAGTCCTCAAGT
>KV002555.1:174328-185405 GCA_001598015.1 Dorcoceras hygrometricum
ATGACTCGACCATTCTGCATCAACACACAACCCAATCCATTAAGCGAAGCGTCAGAACAAACAACATAATCACCTGATCCGGACGGCAAAGCCAACACAGGTGCAGTAGTTAACTTCTCCTGGAGCAGTTGAAAAGCATTCTCCCACTGCTCAGTCCAAACAAACCGCTTATCCTTCTGGGTCAATTGGGTCATCGGCTTAGCTATAGAAGAAAACCCCTCAATGAAACGACGATAATAGCCAGCCAGACCTAAGAAACTGTGAATCTCAGACACATTTCTCGATCGCTCCCAGTTCAACACAGCATCCACTTTACTGGGATCCACAGAAATGCCACCCGCTGAAATGACATGGCCCAAAAATACAACACGTTGCAACCAAAACTCGCACTTGGAAAATTTCGCATACAACTGCTGCTTTCTCAACCTCAGAAGAACCATCTCCAAGTGCTCCTTGTGCTCCCTCGGAGTCTTCGAGTAAACTAAGATGTCGTCAATAAAAACAATCACAAACTGATCTATGAACTCTCGGAAGACTCGGTTCATCAGATCCATGAAGACTGCAGGCGCATTTGTCAACCCAAACGGCATCACCAAAAACTCAAAATGTACGTACCTCGTACGAAACGCAGTCTTCGCGACATCTTGTTCTCTTACTCTGAGCTGATGGTACCCGGAACGAAGATCAATCTTAGAATACACCGCAGAACCTTGCAACTGATCAAACAGATCATCAATTCTCGGCAATGGGTACTTATTCTTCAAAGTGGCTTTATTCAACTGACGGAAATCAATGCACATCCGCATTGAGCCATCCTTCTTCTTTACAAACAAAATGGGCGCTCCCCACGGTGACATACTAGGGCGGATGAAACCCTTCTCCAGCAAGTCATCTAACTGAACCTTGAGTTCTCTCAACTCCGCAGGCGCTAGACGATACGGGGCACGAGAAATCGGAGCTGTGCCTGGCACCAACTCTATGCTGAAGTCTATCTCCCGTCTCGGAGGAAAACCAGGAATCTCCTCCGGAAACACGTCGGGGAATTGTCGCACCACGGGAACGTCACTAAGCTGAACACTAGAAGAAGAAGACGCATCCAAAGCGTAGATCATAAAGCCAGCATTCTCCAAAGACAACAAGCTAAACATTTTCATCGCGGAGACCAACGGAATCTTCGATCTAGAGTCCTGGCCGTAGAAGTCCCACTTCTCGCCAGACAAAGGCCTAAAGCGCACAATCCCATGGAAGCAATCCACAGAGGCCCTGTAGTTGGACAGCACATCCATCCCAACTATACAATCGAAATCCCAAAGCATCAAACGGATCAAGTTTGCTAACAAGGCATGCTCGCCAAACCGCAACACACCATCCAACAAAATCTCTTGCGAACACAGGCTTACACCACCGGGAGTAGAAACAGAAACAACATCACGCAAAGGGACGGTACACAATCCATGCTCAACAACAAAAGAATCGGAAATAAACGAATGCGAAGCACCGGTGTCAAACAACACACGAGCAGGAAAGTAAAAAACAAAGCATGTACCTCCAATCAATCGGCTCGGTGTTTCCTCGGCGTGCTCCCGCGTGAAGGAGTTAACCTGCGCCTGCTGAGGTCCTGGAAAGAAAAGCTGAGACGACTGCCCAAAACGCGAAGGGCCAGGCTGCTGAAACGGCCTAAATGGAGCCTCACCAAAACAGGGTTGCTGAAACTGCTGCGAACGGCCCCTAGACTGACCCCCACGACCCTGAGGCTGGGCCGTGGTCTGCTGTGCTCCAGCTGTCGGACACACTCTCGCAAAGTGCCCATACTGACCACAAAGGTTGCAGGAACCCTTCACACCAACACACTGCGTGGAAGAATGCTTTCCACCGCAAAAAACACAAAACTCCGTCCAAGAGCCGCTGCTACTCGAACTGCCAGAACCAGAAGACCCTGAATCGGACTTCTTCTTGAATTGCTGACCGCGGGGTCGAAACCTCTGACGGCCAGACTGCTGAGCTACCTGCTGCTGCTGCTGAGGAAAATGCACCGACTGAGAACTCTGGGACGACTGAGCTCTCTGACCAGCGGGCCTACCACCCTGCACCGCTTGCGCCACCTGCGCCCTGCGCGCACTACGGCTCTTCATGCCCTCCTCGATGTGGATAGCAGTATCCACGGCTTCAGCATAAGACTTGGGCTTGCTTGTCAAAACGCTCTGGTACAGATCCCCATTCAAGCCCTCCACAAACCTGGTGCTCTTGGCCCTCTCCCGGCCAGCAACATGCGGAACATACGCCAACAAAGCAGAAAACTTGCGAGCGTACTCGCGCACAGACAACGAACCTTTCTCCAAGAACTCGAACTCCCGCTCACGGGCAGCTACATAGGAGTCGGGGACATACTCGCGGTCTGCTGTGATCCAGCTGACGGACACACTCTCGCAAAATGCCCGTACTGACCACATAGGTTGCAGGAACCCTGCACACCAACACACTGCGTGGAAGAATACTTTCCACCGCAAAAACCACAAAACTCCGCCCGAGAGCCGCTGCTACTCGAACTACCAGAACCAGAAGACCCTGAACCGGACTTCTTCTTGAATTGCTGACCGCGGGGTCGAAACCTCTGACGGCCAGACTGCTGAGCTACCTGCTGCTGCTGCTGCTGAGGAAAATGTGCGGACTGAGAACTCTGGGACGACTGAGCTCCCTGACCAGCGGGTCTACCACCACCGCCTGCTCCACCTGCGCCCTGCGCACTACGGCTCTTCATGCCCTCCTCGATGTGGATAGCAGTATCCACAGCCTCAGCATAAGACTTGGGCTTGCTTGTCAGAACGCTCTGGTACAGATCTCCATTCAAGCCCTCCACAAACCTAGTACACTTGGCCCTCTCCCGGCCAGCAACATGCGGAAAATACGCCAACAAAGCAGAAAACTTGCGAGCATACTCGCGCACAGACAACGAACCTTGCTCCAAGAACTCGAACTCCCGCTCACGGGCAGCTACATAGGAGTCGGGGACATACTCCTGCCTGAAGACCTGATTGAAAGTGTCCCAAGTAATGCCAACACCAGTCTCCAGTAAGGTACTAGACGTACCTCTCCACCAACGCTCTGCGGACTTCCTCAACAGTAGGGTCACTAACCTCAACCGGAGATCTTCGTCATACTGGGCTCGATCAAACAAATGTATGACGCTATGGAGCCAAGAATCCGCGTCCTCACTCGACTCATCACCATTGAAGATAGGAGGACTCATCCTCTGAAACCGAGCTATGACCACATCCATTCTCTCTACCGAAGCCGGCGGAGCTGCAGCCTCCTCCTCTCCACTACTCTCAAGAGTATGACTAGGCGCACTAGACAGATCCTCATTCTGTCCTCCTGATTCCTGGAATAGACCACTACTACGACCACGACGTCTAGGCGGCATCTAAAACACTCAACAGGATAAGGAAAAACAGAACAGATACAGCATAGAAAGCATATAACACAAAATATGCAGCACATAGTCATATATGTCAGGCCTCGTGCTCACAACAAATAAACACAGGCGGAAGTTATCAAAAAGTGGGTAAAATTTTCGCTTTTAGGCCCGACGGTTTTAAACGTATAATTTAAAATACAACAATACTTAAAATAAGTTCCCAAATCATAAACGTTTAACAACAAAGCATACATAAGTCCAACATGTATCATATTCCCCTACGGGTACAACAACAAAGCGCAGGGCATCCCCCTGGCTAACTGATACATATATATATATGCTATATGCTACTGGGACACACTAGCCACCTCCTGGGGCACCACCAGCTGGGTTAAACCCACGACCAGCTGTAGAACCTGGGTTTCCTGAAAACAACATAACAGAGAAACAAACCAAACCCCGGAGGGACATGGGGTCAAACCCCAGTACGGAGAGCAATAATACAACAGAAATAACAACAAGGAATAAAATGCAGGTGCTATGCATGAGACGCCAAGGAACAATGGAAAGCTCGACCCACAAGGGATCTAAGGAACTCAAACATAGCTCCAAGAATCATCGACAACGTACAGGTGGCCACGGGGTGTGTTCACAGTGTGGTAGTGAGCCACTCGCCATGATACTACACCCACTTACCGGATGCATCAAACAACTCAACCTATTGTTCCCTCGCCCATGAACTATGGTAGTTAACCACTCGGCTCATGGTGGCTACGATCCCAGCAGTGAGATGAGAGTGCGGTATCGCCGCTCGCCCTCACATCCTGGTAAGAAAACAATAACAATGCAACAATGGTACAAAGAATACCAAAACTGGAAAGGAATACCATGCGTGTATGAAACATGCGAGGATGCAAGCATATAAACATATGCAACGCAGCAAATACACAAATAGCATACACAAATCTCAACAGAACACAACCAGCAGGCACGGCTATTCCACATACCAGCGACCACAATTCATCCAAGCCATAACTTCGCTGTAAAAAAATCTCAAATCCGTACCTTATACTGAGCAACAACTAACCCTGCGAGAAATCCCGAAGAATCTGGTAAAAGCCTGTTAAACACACGGCATACACAACGTAAATCTAACAGGTTGCTAATCAAGCTCACGGCTGGGAGCCTCGCTCGACCAGCTGCTCCAATTACCTCAACAGTTACATAATAACTTAAGAACTAAGGCTAGAAACAAGGTCTCACCGAAAACCGGAATGTACTCTACCAAATCGACACAACACTCGAACGGCAGCAACTTCGCGATCCTCGACTAGCCAATTACAGCTTCTAAAACTGGTATGAATTGGAAGAGCTTCTCAAGAGAAGTCCAACGCTACCTCGCACGAGCCAAAACAACCACTGAACAACGGGAAATCGCCGGAAAAGCTCACAGCTGAACAGTGTTCTAGGGTTCGAAAGATAAGGAACGAAAGGCTGGAAATATATGCTAAGTATGGGAAAAGATATCACGATACGAAGACCAAGTCTTCCTATAAATAGCACTAGCAACGACTGGAAAACAACACCAATAATTGTCTACCGACAAAACCAGTCGACACTAACAATTTCCCAAACCAGCAGACGCAAGAACCAACAGCTGATGAAATCTCGAGCCACGCTAAACAAATCCAGTCGCTAACTATAGTGATCACCACCAGCTGCAAGCTACAGTAACGAACAATCTCTCGCAGCTGGACAACCAGACGCTGTTTCGAAATACAAAAGCTGGACAGCCAGTCGACCGGACGCTAAAATCAATCACAAAGCAAACCATCGACTGGTCCTCAAAACGGCGTCGCACCAACTTATCCAGACGACGTCGCATAGGATGCTCACTCCTTAATACCAGCTGATGGTCATCCAGACGCAAACACAAAACAACGCACAACGCTTCCCTCGTCTGGTACCAGTCGCAACCTCAAAACGCAGCATTGCAACTAATTCGAACGACGTCGCTCCACTGACGTCATCCAGTCTCTAGCTCTCACGAAATACCAGCCGCAAGCAATAGCGTCGAAACTCACTCGCAGCTGGACTTCCAGTCGCAACAACGAAACGACGACGCATCCTCTTCGAGCTACAGGAAAGTTGACCCGTGTTGACCATAGCTCTCGACTGCTTATCCAGTCGCAACAACTCCTCGCATAAAACCAGTCACAGCTGCAATGTACAACCAGTCGCAACATCTCAAACTACGGCGTTTCATGCCCTGCACTACCAAAACAAGCTACGACTTTTTTCGCCACCGACCAGCTTTCGCCTCAAAACTCAAAAACACGAAAGCATCCAGAATTTCTCAACGCACGAAATGGAACCCAAAAATGCAACTCAAAATAGAGATCTAAACCACAAAATCTCTAAATCAACCGATTAATTCCAACAATTAATCCTTAATACAAAATCAGGTCTCACAGAATCTACCAGTTTCAGTGATCGATCTTCGATCAAGAGCAATGTATAATAGCTATTTTCTTTCAATTAAAAGAAGTGACTTTCATTTTTTAGACTTATGGCATAGAGGACCCGGTCAACCAGGAAGGGACCAAGATTATGGTATGACTATAATATCCCTTCACATAAAGATACTGAATTCAGATAAGATGATATCAAGCAGCAGGACCAACAGAGAGCCTCTAGGCCATAAGTCACCCAATATATAAGCACGATTCAGATATGTTGTCTCGATCTGTCTTTTTATTAGCAAGATTTCAGTTTAGATGACTTCCTTTATATTATGTATTATGATTCAGTTTTGCCTGCTTTATATGACTTTGATATCCTCAGTTTTACTTGTTGAGCCCCTAGGCTCACTATTGTGTTTGATGAAAGTGAGGCAGCTCAGGGGCAGGTGGCAGGCGCGAGCTGAACCAGATTTGGGGGTTGCTTGTGTTTATCAAAGGCCAGCGTTTCCGCGAAGTCAATGCTGATGTTGTTTTTGATCTTTTGACGAAAACTGTATTAAGATCCATTAAAACAATAGAGAATTCATATAGAGTTCCAATAGTTGTAATATCTCATTTTGTAATCGAAATTTGAAGTTCATTATTCCAAAGCTGTTTCTGCTATTTTACGTTTGGCGCCATCTGTTGTTTTTGTAAGGGAATACAGCTTACAACATTTCACACTTAGTCTTTATATTCCTTTCAATTATCCATTTAATCCAATCCGTTGATTCCCATGGGTTTGGCGTCACAGTATATTTTATATTCAGTCCTTACCGGGGAATGCCCTATGTATCTGTATTGTTGACTCTTATTGTGGATTGAATATATGTATACTGTTGTGATTATTAAGATTTTCTGGATTGACTTTTGAGTTAAAATCTGTATTTTGAGTATTAAATACTTTGAAGAGTTATCTTTTAGTTCTGGACAAAAAGAAAAATTTTAATCACTTTTAAGCTTCCGTGCTTTCGTGTGCTTTTTGACGTATTTAGAGCACCTAGCCTGACATTGCTAAACACAATTATAAAGTGTTGATAAAAAAAAATAAAGTACCTTCCCCGTCCATAAAACTACGAAAATTGGGTGTCAGGCCAGGTGCTCTAAACACAGGTAAAGCACGCAAAACACGGAAGCTTAAAAGTGGGTAATTCTCTTTTTGGCCTGACAGAAAATACCTCATTCAAAATAGGCTTATACTCAAAATAAGGGATTTAAATCAAAAGCCGACACCCACACAGAAACATATATACATGCATACAACTCAATCAAGTCAATACACAACAACTACATAGGGCATCCAATGGTAATGACTCGATATAGCATATATATGTACGTAACTAGGAACTCACGACTGGTACTATGAGGATTGAGAATTCGAAATAGTGATTTATCAGATTTTTTTAGGATTAGTCATGAGATTTTGTAATTTCGAATTGTCAAAATTCAGATTTCAGATTTTAGATTTTTTGTGAAGTCTGATTGATGATTTTCGGATTTCTCCTTGATATGTTGTGCTTCAAGTTGAAAGCTTCTTTCGAGTGAAATATGTTTGAGAAATGGAGTTGAATTGGTGAATGAAATCTGATTCCCCGATGTTTGCGTGTGTTGTCTCATTAGGTAGTGGAACGATGTCGTTTTAGCGAGATCTGCTCGCGGAGGTTATCGGGTGAGGTCTGATGGTTGATTGTGGCGCGGAGATGAAACGGTGCCGTTGCGGGTGAGATCTGAGCATTTGTGTGAATTTCCGTGAACACAAGACGAAACGCTGTCGTTTTGGTGAGATCTGGTGATCGAGTCTAGCGCTCGGTGTTAAGCGCCATCGTTTTGAGGGTTCGGATGTCTCGTTTGAAGATGAGATCTGATGCCTAAAGAACGCGGTTGCGAGGTGTAGCAAGATAAGGACACGTGTTGGTCAACATTTCGAAGTTGACTGCTGGTAAACGCGTTCGGACGTTGGATTTGTCAGAGAGATCTGTTTTGAGCGATGCGACGTCGTTTGACGCTTGTCTTTAGCGTAGCGTTTCGAGGGATCTGATTAGGTAACGCTGGTGCATTTCAGACTTCACGCGTGCGGCGTCGTTTAGTTAGCGTGCAGGCATTTTACGTAAGCGCTGGAATCTGATGAGATAAGCGCTGCTTCGAGAAATCTGTTTAGCGCCTGGAAGAGAAGCAGGAATCTATTTTCGTCGGTGATTGGCTTGTCCAGTAGCGTTTGAATTGGGGAATTAAATATAAGTGTTGGACAACACTTGGAATATTTGAGACACCGATATTTGTTTGTTTTTCTCCCGACATTCTTGAAACCCTCGTTTTAGCTACTGTTCATTCGAACATTCTTCCCTAGATTTCTACCGATTCCAGCCTTTGTTTTCGATGGTTTAGGTGGCGCTGTACTCCCTGAGACGTGCTCTTTCGATTGTTACCAGCTAGAAAGCTTGAGACAACAATTTGAGGGATCCCGTAAGATCTGCGTGCTCGTGGAATTTCCTCTACCGTTGAGCAGAATCTATCTTCAGCTCTTTTGAGCTTTTGGGTGAGTATCCCTTGCTATTTTGAGCCTTGAATTCGTTGTTAATACCTACGTGAGTGTATGGAACGAGGATGGAGTTCTGGCCGTAGGTGTTAAAGTGTATAAGTCCATATTTGTGTCGTATGTTAGTTGATTTTCGAGGCTCTTTCACAGATTTGAGATTTCCAGTAGCCTTCTGCCGTGAATTCCGAAGTCAGGAGGAAGCTGATTTGCGTGTGTTGAGGATCGCCGTGCTTTTGAGGGATCTGTTCGCTTAAACCGTGAACTTGCAGCGTCTGGTGAAATCTGTGAGATAGTTTTAAGCTGCTGAAGGTACGAATTTGAGCAACTCTTGACAGCTTTGATGCATGAGCATGCGTATAATTCACGCTGTGAAATCTGGTTGATTTTGATGGCTGTATTTGCATGAACAGAATGTGTTTTATGTGATTATTGATGTTCTGTATCACGTATGATAATTGTATGCATTGTGAATTGAATATTGATTGGCATACATGCATACATCCTTGTTAGAGTAGATGCCCAACGAGCCAACTTGTGGCGTGTGGGTTTTTATTGACTCTTGTGTACAACAATCTTTATATATGATATTCGCATTTCTTTATGGAATTCTTTATTTTCATTATGATTATAATGTTAACAATTGTGTTGGATAAAGACCTAGAATGCGCCATAGTGTATGTTAGATGTGATAGTGGATATGATGGCTATCATGAAACACATCTAATAGTCACTGTGGATTCTGAATACGTTCCTAGTTGATTGGGCCGTCGAAATGAGGATAAGGCCGCCCGAGCTTGAGACTAGCATCTGCGATGTGGATAAGTCCGAGGTCTTGGTTGTACTGATTAGTCCTCACTACTCGAAACGTCATTGAGACTCTACGTGATAGGCGCCTCACTTTGACCCTTTTTCCGACTCACTTGGGGTCATTAGGCGGCGGGATTGGGTGAGGTCCCGATGCATGTAGGAGTCGATGCTTCGTTGTCGAGGATTCATCACTCGCTCTCATGCATGGATATCCTATGCTATCTGAGGGGATAATAGTGTATAAATCTCTGGCCAGAGTACTGGATGTGTTTTAGGTAAATGGGTTTACCTAGTAACACTCGCGATGTCACTATTCGATCTTCAAGATGTATGCATAGTTATCGGATCTTTAGCGACTCTCGATTTACCAATGGTCGTTGATCTGAGCGGGATATATGTGTTGAAAGGACCGTACTGTACGCTAATCATGACCAACTGGTTCTTGCAGGCACTATCAGTGATACCTAGGGGATCATGGGGCGATGTTGCTAGGCGCTTTACCATGATCCGATGGGCAAGTCCGAAATTGTGATTTCGGAGTCACAATGGTTGTGGGCCCACGGCTAGCTGTATCCCTGAACCATTGAGGGTCACACAAGTACTGGATTCATGATTACCGCACGGAAACTGAGCTTAGTGTGTTGAGCATAGGGGGAGGACTTTAGGGAGTTCGACTTCCTAAAAGTCAACAGGGGTCAATTGCGATTTCCCAAAGTTGAGGGGCTAAACTGTAATTTTGAACTAGGTGGTCTGAAAAATTGTTTTCACATCATAATACTCAGTTTTGGAAAATGAGTCGATCGGTCCGATCTGATCGTCGATCGGGATTATGATGAAACCACGACGAATTAAATTAACCGGATGTTCATATGGACCTGGGTTTGACCCAAGTCCATTGGGCCGGTTCAAGCCCATGTACCATCTCTAATTAGTAGAGTTGGTCTAGGGGTAGAACACAATTAACTCTCACAACCCTAGCTCCAAAATCGGCCGCCCCATTCCTCTCCCAACCTCACGTCTCCGCCGGCCACCTCCAAGCGCCGCCGCTCACCGCCGCAGCCGCTCACCGCCGCATGCCGCCGGTGACTTCGTGATCGGACTTGTTTTGATTAGCGTCACGAGGAGAATCCGATCGTGCCAAAATCCATCAGATCTTCTAGTGCAGATTTACGGAGGAATCGCGTTTCCGATCGTGGACCTGATTAGACGATCTACCGCCGCCTACCTTTTGAAGTGCCGGTTTCCCTGTGAAACTGATCGGAGCCAGGCGCCTAGACGCCAGCAAGGTAAAAATTGATAAACGCCCTATGAATAGTTTATTGATTTTGTAATGTATTGAACGTATCTCGGGGAAAATTTTTAAACTTCCGCTGCGCCCCCGGGAAACGGGATCCGGATCCGCCATTGTCGACAACAGTGGTATCAGAGCTCTGGCTCGGATCCTTCAATACATTTATTTCCTGAATTGTATCGAATCTCAGAATTTCATGATCAAAACAAAAAATTTTCGAGAACCGGCAGCGGCGCCGCCTCGCAGGGCGGCACCGCCGCGCGCGCATGAGCGCGCGCGATACCATGCGTGCTGGCCGCGCATGGCGGCCGAGAGTGGGCTGCTGCTTCGCGGTTGCAAAATGAACTGTGCTGCTGTGCGCCATGATTGGCGCGTGGAGATCACGACCATCGCGCACCTGCTTGCGCGACGGGGGCGGCGACGTGCGGCCATGCGCCGCACGTTTAGTTGGCGAGGGCCGCCGTCGTGCGGCCGCCGTCCGGTGATGTCTCCGGCTGCATTGCGACGGGCTTTTTTTTCCTTGTTTT
>KV002555.1:186254-218668 GCA_001598015.1 Dorcoceras hygrometricum
GGAAAGCTGTACACGTCATTGACACTTGCTGTGAGTTGGTTGGAACTCCTTTAACGTTGGCTCATATTATTGGGGACGTTAAGGGGACCGTCCTTCACAACTCGACATTGATGGGTCATCTTGACACGTGATAGTAATCAGCGTCATATTATTGGGCCCTTGCTGGACGTGAGGTAAATACATGGAGGTTGCACCGGTTGCAATTGGGGTCTACCTTTTGGGGGTCATGGTTGGCTGATATTATTCGGGACCATGATTTCTTGATTGGACTCTGTGTACCCACTAAGGAAACTTGCTTTCTCGATTTCATTAGAGGGTGGTGAAATCGTTAAAATAGTGGGAGGGTAATTCATAAAACTAAATGACCTTGTTTTATGTCTTTGCGTTTTTCATATATATTTAGTAATGCATGTCTGTTTTTCTTTTCAGTATAAACTGCTTTATAATGTCTTCGATCAAAAACCCACTCGCTGCTATACTGGATAGCAACAAGTTCACCGGTCTGAACTACCAAGACTGGATTCGAAACCTCAACATTGTGTTGGCTTCGGAGAAACTTCTCTATACGATAGAGAAGAGCCATCCGAAGGAAGCCCCTGCCGATATCAGCCCTGAGGAGCTGACTACGCTTCAGCAATGGTGGGACGACGAGATTAAGACTCGATGCTATGTGATGGCATCGATGTCCAACGAAATGCAACGGCGCTTTTAGAAGAAGAAGTATGCTGCTGACATAATCTTTCATCTCAAGGAACTGTATGGGGAGAACTCTCGACATGAGAGGTTCATCGCTGTCAAGGAGCTTATGACGAGCCGCATCGGCGATGGGACTTCGGTCCGCGAGCATGGGGTTCGTATGATTGGGCTCGTTGAAAAGCTGGCGGGCCTTGATATCACACTTCCACCTGAGCTGTCTGTGGATGTGCTTCTCCTCTCACTACCCGCTGCATTCGACCCCTTTGTGGTCAAATTCAACATGAACAAGCTGGCAGCCACCCTCGAAAAAGTGGTTAACATGCTGGTCGTGTTCGAGGGGACCATAAAGAAGGACAAGCCCGTCCTCCTTATGGGCTCTTCTTCCTCTGCGAAGAAGGGGCCCAACCGCAAGGGTAAGAAGCGTTCTGCCCCTGCGAAGGAGGAAAAAGCCCACTAAGAAGCCAAAGGCAAAAGCTTCCAAGCCAAACAAGGCCGAGGATGTTTGCCACCAGTGTCACAAGCCTGGACATTGGAGGAGGAACTGTAAGGATTACCTCGAGCAGTTGCGAACGGCAAAAGGTATGTTCTACATTGAGAGAAGTTCCAACTCGCGATGTGGAAACACACACAACAACAATAAAAGGAAGAACGATAACTTAAACCCAGCACAACTTTGGCACGCAGGCTAGGTCATATTTCCTTGAGTAGGATGAACAAGTTAGTTAGGAGTGACATGTTTGATTTGTCAGACATTAACTCCCTACCGACTTGTGAGACTTGTCTCAAGGTAAAGATGACTAAACAACCCTTCAAGGGAAAGCCTGAACGTGCTCAAGGCCCATTGGATTTGATCCATACTGATGTGTGTGGCCCACTTAGTATTGGTACTAAGTACGGTCACACATACTTCATCACCTTTACCGATGATTACTCTAGGTATGGGTACTTGTACTTAATGAAGCACAAGTCTGAATCTTTTGAAAGGTTCAAAGAATTCAAGGCTGAAGTAGAAAATCAATTAGGAAAAAGTATTAAAACACTTCGATCCGATCTAGGTGGTGAAAACTTGAGTGCTGAATTTCAAGACTATCTAAGAGAGAATGGGATTCTCTCGCAGTGGACCCCTCCGGCCACACCACAGCTCAATGGTGTAGCGGAGTGTCGTAATCGAACCCTGATGGACATGGTTCGATCTATGATGAGCTTCACTGAGCTTCCTACCTCGTTTTGGGGCTATGCGCTCGAAACGGCGGTAATGTTGTTGAAAAATGTCCACATCAAGGCAGTGGATAAGACTCCATATGAGATATGGATGGGCAAACCACCAAAATACTCATACATGAGAATTTGGGGTTGTCCTGCTTACGTGAAGCAGACAGTGGGAGATAATTCCATTGGATACTACTTCTACTATCCAAACGAAACAAAAGTATTTGTTTCTAGGAATGCCACCTTTATGGAAAGGAAATTTCTACTTGATAGAAAGGGCAAAATAGTAGAACTAGAAGAGGTTCGAGAACCAACTGAAGTACCAAGTGAATCTCCTGCACCTCAAGAGCCGGTACCAGAAATGGTCGCACCTAGGAGATCCGATAGGGTTCCTAGGGCTCCTGAGAGATATGGTTTCCTCCTTGAAGATGATCGAAGTGATCAAGTTGTTGGATGTGATCCAAGGACTTTCAAGGAGGCAATTTCCGATGCTGATTCTAATTTGTGGCTTGAAGCAATGCAGTCTGAGATTGACTCAACGCATGCGAACCAAGTTTGGACTCTTGTTAATCCTCCCAAAGTAATTGTTCTATCGGGTGTAAGTGGATATACAAGAGAAATCTTGGGCCTGATGGTAAGGTACTGACCTACAAGGCACGACTGGTCGCGAAAGGTTACACTCAAAGGCAAGGTTTTGACTATGATGAAACCTTCTCACCGGTCGCAATGTTCAAGTCAATTAAAATCTTACTTGCCATAGCCGCATGGTACGACTATGAGATATGGCAAATGGATGTGAAAATTGCGTTCCTTAATGGAAACATTAAGGAAGAGATCTATATGACGCAGCCTGAGGGTTTCACATCTGTTGGAAGTGAGCATAAAGTATGCAAACTTTAGAGATCGATCTACGGTCTCAAACAAGCATCGAGGAGTTGGAACCTGAGATTCGATGAAACAATTAATGAATTTGGTTTCATCAAGAATCCCGAAGAGCCATGTGTATATAAGAAGGTAGTCAAAAGCGCTGTGACATTCCTTGTACTTTATGTTGATGACATTCTACTCATTGGGAATGATGTTGGAATGCTGCAGTCAACTAAAGTATGGTTGTCTAGTAGATTCTCGATGAAGGATGGGTGAAGCATCCTATATTCTTGGAATACAGATCTATCGGGATAGATCTAAAAGGATGCTCGGACTCACCCAAGCTACCTACATCGATACCATACTTAAGCGGTTCTATATGGAAGAGTCCAAGAGGACACCTACCTATGAGCCACGGGGTCACTCTATCTAAGTCTATGTGTCCAAAGACTGATGAGTAGATAGAAGTATGACACGTGTGCCATATGCCTCGGTAATAGGTAGTATTATGTATGGCATGATCTCAACTAGACCGGATGTCGCATATGCTCTGAGTGTCATGAGCCGCTACCAGGCCAACCCCGGACAATTGCATTGGAAGGCTGTGAAAGATATTCTTAAATACTTGCGAATGACTAAGAATATGTTCATGGTCTATAGGGGTGGTGAACAGAAATTGGAAGGCTACACTGATTCTAGCTTCCAATGTGACGTGGATGATTCGAAGTCTACCTCTGGATTTGTATTCATGCTCAATGGTGGTGCTGTTTCTTGGAAGAGTTCCAAGCAAGACACCATAGCGGATTCAACCACTGAGGCTTAGTACATCGCAGCATCAGCTGCTGCTAAGGAGGCAGTTTGGATAAGGAATTTCGTCCAAGAGTTGGGAGTCATTCCTGATGGAGTTGGTCCAGTCCCAGTGTACTGCGACAATACGGGTGCCGTTGCGCAAGCAAAGGAGCCTAGGTCTCACCAAAGATCCAAACATATACTGAGGAAATACCACATAATCCGGGATATTGTGGCTAGAGGTGACATAGCAGTTGAGAGAGTCGCCTCTGCAGACAACATTGCTGATCCACTTACGAAGCCCTTGCCAGGACCGTTGTTTGAAAAACATCGCGAAACAATGAGACTGCGTTTGATGAGTAGTTGGCTATAGGGCAAGTGGGAGATTGTTAGAGTATATGCCCAACTAGCCAACTTGTGGCGTGTGGGTTTTTATTGACTCTTGTGTACAACAATCTTTATATATGATATTCACATTTCTTTATGGCATTCTTTATTTTCATTATGATTATAATGTTAACAATTGTGTTGGATAAAGACCTAGAATGCGCCATAGTGTATGTTAGATGTGATAGTGAATATGATGGCTATCATGAAACACATTTAATAGTCACTGTAAATTCTGAATACGTTCCTAGTCGATTGGGCCGTCAAAATGAGGATAAGGTCGCCCGAACTTGAGACTAGCATCTGCGATGTGAAGTACCATGTTTCATTGGTAGGGAACATTGTGATGTTCTTAGCATGCAGATGGATAGTACTACCCTCGTTCGGACTTTCCAAGTGGTTACCATTTGTCGAGTGGATAAGTTCGAGGTCTTGGTTGTACTGATTAGTCCTCACTACTCGAAACGTCATTGAGACTCTACGTGATAGGCGCCTCACTTTGACCCATTTGCCGACTCACTTGGGGTCATTAGGCGGCGGGATTGGGTGAGGTACCGATGCATGTAGGAGTCGATGCTTCGTTGTCGAGGATTCACCGCTCGCTCTCATGCGTGGATATCCTATGCTATCTGAGGGGATAATAGTGTATAAATCTCTGGCCAGAGTACTGGATGTGTTTTAGGTAAATGGGTTTACCTATTAACACTCGCGATGTCACTATTCGATCTCCAAGATGTATGCATAGTTATCGGATCTTTAGCGCATCTCGATTTACCAATGGTCGTTGATCTGATCGGGATATATGTGTTGAAATGACCGTACTGTACGCTAACCATGACCAACTGGTTCTTGCAGGCACTATCAGTGATACCTAGGGGATCATGGGGCGATGTTGCTAGGCGCTTTACCATGATCCGATGGGCAAGTCCAAAATTTTGATTTCGGAGTCACAATGGTTGTGGGCCCACGGCTAGCTGTATGCCTGAACCATTGAGGGTCACACAAGTACTGGATTAATGATTCTCTCACGGAAACTGAGCTCAATGTGTTGAGCATAGGGGGAGGATTTTAGGGAGTTCGACTTCCTAAAAGTCAACAGGGGTCAAATTGCGATTTCCCAAAGTTGAGGGGCTAAACTGTAATTTTGAACTAGGTGGTCTGAAAAATTATTTTCACATCATAATACTCAGTTTTGAAAACTGAGTCGATCGGTCCGATCTGATCGTCGATCGGGATTATGATGAAACCACGGCGAATTAAATGAACCGGATGTTCATATGGACCTGGGTTTGACCCAAGTCCATTGGGCCGGTTCAAGCCCATGTACCATATCTAATTAGTAGAGTTGGTCTAGGGCTAGAACACAATTAACTCTCACAACCCTAGCTACAAAATCGGCCGCCCCCTTCCTCTCCCAACCTCACGTCGCCGCCGGCCACCTCCAAGCGCGAACCGGATGTTCATATGGACCTGGGTTTGACCCAAGTCCATTGGGCCGGTTCAAGCCCATGTACCATATCTAATTAGTAGAGTTGGTCTAGGGCTAGAACACAATTAACTCTCACAACCCTAGCTCAAAATCGGCCGCCCCCTTCCTCTCCCAACCTCACGTCGCCGCCGGCCACCTCCAAGCGCCGCCGCCGCCGCCGCTCACCGCCGCACGTCGCCGGTGACTTCGTGATCGGACTTGTTTCGATCAGCGTAACGAGGAGAATCCGATCGTGCCAAAATCCGTCAGATATTCTAGTGCAGATTGACGGAGGAATCACGTTTCTGGTCGTGGACCTGATTAGACGATCTACCACCGCCTAGCTTTTGAAGTGCCGGTTTCCCTGTGAATTTGGTCGGAGCCAGGCGCCTAGACGCCAGCAAGGTAACAATCGATAAACGCCCTATGAATGGTTTATTGATTTTGTAATGTATTGAACGTATCTCGGGGCAAAATTTTTAAACTTCCGCTGCACCCCCGGGAAACGGGATTCGGATCCGCCATTGTCGCCAACAATCTTGAGCCTGATTGACAGATTGATTGATGACCTGATTGAGAGCCACGTTGTAACTGGCCGACAGATGTGTCGTGCCCAAAAAGTCCAACGCTAACATCGGAGTGTTGACTACCGGATTCGAGTGTCTACCACCGAGCTGTGATGGGCTGACGGGCCCCGATGATCACGGACCGATGATTTCCATCGGCCGATTTGCTGTGCGTGGTATAGAGGCTCGCTTGAGATGATTTTTCCAGTCCAATGCCGGTCTAGCTATCCGATCCTTGATATCCCTCATGCATTTCATAGCATTGATTATAGCATGTTGCATGATTAGCTGTTTTGATAGCTATTCGTACTGAGGCTTGACCTCGTATTTGTTTTCCTGCTTTTGTGTTGTTTGGGTCTGTGTTACCCATTTGCAGGATATTCAGGTAACTAAGCTGGACCGAGTGGAGTGCCAGCTGGTCGATCCCCATTCTCTTGAGTCCCAGTTATTTTATGATATGTACTGAACCCGGGGATGCCCCGTGTTTTTATGTATTGGGGATCTATTTCTGATTTGAGTTATTGATGTGACTTGTATTGTATGAGTTTGAGTTAACTCATATTTTGAGTATTGATATTTTGAATGTATGTCTTGAGTTCAGGCCCAAATGATTTCAAAAAAATTTTAAGCCCGATTTTACGCTTCCGTGATTATGTGCTTAATTGTGCTATAATCTCTATTTAGTAGCACCTGACCTGACAATTTTGGTATCAGAGCTTAAATTGGGATAAGCTCGATTTTTCTTTGATCACACACTCGAGTCTAGGCACAGAGTTCTGATTTGATTTTGATTGACTCTGTGGCTTACATGATTCATTTATCTGTCTTTGTGATATGTCTGCTGTGAGATTTTACCCTGAGATTGTGTAGATGCCACCGAGGAGAGGTAGAGGTAGGACTGTTAGACGTTCCGCTGAGGATTCTAGGGCCTCGGTTAGTGAAGAGGGTGTTCAGCAGGTCGAGGATGTGACGAGATAGATAGGTGGGATGGAGTTAGTTCTAGCAATATTTCGGCCGACGACTCGACGTGTTTTTCAGCCTGCACTTGACGTGTCGCACTCGTTTCAGTCTCCTCAAGGATCACAGCAATCGAATCGCCAGAGGTATAGGCCTAGAGGGAAACAGTTTGAGAAGCGATCAAACTCGAGTTCTTCGGCTTCAGTGAGTTCTGGTGGCAGTGGCTCCGGAGGAGGAGTGACTTGCGGACAGTGCGAAGGGAAGCACATGACTTCGCAGTGTCATGGGGTGCAAGGTAATTGCCATAAATGTTGACAGCCTGGATATTTTCGGAGAGTGTGTCCTTTGGTGAGGGGACAGTCTTCGGTTCCTTCACAGTAGGCCCAGGTGGATACCCCGACGAGAGAGCAGGCTGAGGAGACGCTTGATATAGTTATCGCAGGTACATGTTCTATCTTTGATTTTCCTGCGAGAATTTTATTCGATACAGGAGCGTCACACTCCTTTGTTTTTGAGTTGTTGTGTATGAGCGTGGGTTGAGTCCATCCCCACTGTGTGATGTTGTCTCCGTGTTTACCCCTGCTGGTGTGAGTCTGTTGACCCGAGAGGTAGTGATTGATTGCCTGATTAGTTTTGATGAGCATGTCAGTGACCAATCTGATTGTCTTGGAGATGAGGGATTTTGACTGCATCTTGGGAATGGATGTATTGTCTAGCTATAAGGCTACCGTCGATTGTTTCCATGGTGTGGTGAGATTTCGCCCTGATTCGAGTGAGAAGTGGGATTTTTACGGCACGGATTTGAGGTCGAAGATTCCACTGGTGGCCGCTATGGAGATGTTTAGCCTGCTATCGTTGGATAATGCTAGATTTATGATTTATGCACCTGATGTTTCCCAAGAGTCACGTTTAGAGTTGAGAGACATCCCGATCGTCCGAGAGCTTCCCTATGTGTTTCCAGATGAGATTCCTGGATTCCCTTTGAGGCGTGAGATTGACTTCAGTATCGAGTTGGTGCCCGGTATCGCCCCGATTTCTAGAACTCCACATCGGTTGGCGCCAGCAGATTTGGAAGAACTCATGGATCAGTTGAGAGACCTCTTGGACAAAGGCTTCATCAGATCGAGTATGTCGCCTTGGGGAGCTCCGACTCTTTTCGTGAAGAAGAAAGATGGGTCTATGAGGATGTGCGTGGATTTTCGACAGTTGAATAAGGCGACGGTGAAGAACAAGTATCCTTTTTCGAGGATTGATGACTTGTTCGATCAGTTTCAAGGATCGGTGGTGTACTCGAACATTGATTTGTGCTCTGGTTATCACCAGTTGCAGATTAGAGACGCTGACGTGGCGAAGACAGCTTTCCAGACGAGATATGGGAATTATGAGTTTCTTGTCATGCCGTTTGGGTTGACGAATGCCCCAGCTATTTTCATGGATTTGATGAATCGCGTCTTCTGCGAGTATATCGATCGGTTCGTTATCATCTTCATAGATGACATCCTAGTGTATTCGAGGAGCATGAGAGAGCATAAGGAGCATCTCATATTGGTGTTGGAGAGATTGAGAGACTCACAGTTGTACGCCAAGTTCAGCAAGTACGAGTTTTGGCTGGATCGGATTATCTTTTTGGGTCATGTGATTTCGGTGCAAGGGATTTCGGTGGATCCGAGTAAGGTCGAAGCAGTTCTTAACTGAGAGAGAGACCTAGGAATGTTTCTAAGATCCGCAGCTTCTTGGGATTGGCTGGATATTACCGGGGTTTTATCAAGAAGTTCTCTTCGATAGCCAGGCCAATGACTCAATCGACTCATAAGGACAGGAAGTTTGTTTGGACTGACGAGTGCGAGTACAGTTTTCAGACGTTAAAGGAGAAGTTGACTACTTCTCCTGTTTTGGCTCTACTGTCTGGATCTGGAGGATTTGTGGTGTGCTCTGATGCTTCTCTCAATGGCTTGGGATGTTTCTGATGTAGAAATGGTACGTGATTGCGTATGTGTCTCGACAGTTGAAGCCTCACGAGACGAGGTACCCCGTTCATGACTTGGAGTTGGCTGCGATAGTGTTTGCCTTGAAAATTTGGCGTCACTATCTGAATGGTGAAGAAATTATGGTGTACACCGACCACAAGAGCCTGAAATATATCATCACGCAGTCAGACTTGAATATGAGGCAACGACGTTGGATGGAATTGCTCAAAAACTTTAACTGTGAGATCCAGTATCAGCCTGGGCGGATGAACTCGGTTGCCAATGCCTTGAGTAGGAAGACCCAGCCTGCGATGCTTTCATTTTTATTGTCTCAAAAGTCTATGAGCAGTTGAGAACTTCTGGTTGGCGATTTCAGCTGGGTGATCAGTACTTCATGGTTTCTTCGATTCAGGTAGAACCGCAGATTGTGAGCGACATCAGGGAGGCGCAGAGGACTGATCCATATATTCATGAGTTGAAGATTAAAGCCCGAAGTGGTCAGTCTGATGATTTTTCTGTTGCTTCTGATGGATGTTTGAGATTTCGAGGAAGATTAGTGGTTCTGAACCTGATTGATTTGAAGGAGACCATTCTAAACAAAGCGCATTGTAGTCGGTACAGTGTGCATCCGGGCGAGAGGAAGATGTATCATGCCTTTAAGTCTCACTACTGGTGGGAAGGCATGAAGAGCGACATCTCTGGTTTTGTTGCTAGATGTCTGAATTGTCAACAGGTCAAGGCTGAGAGAATGATACCTGGTGGATTGTTGCAGAGTTTGGAGGTGCCCCCAATGGAATTGGGAGCACATCGCCATGGATTTTGTGACTCATCTACCTCGATCGAGTAGGGGATGCGATGCGATTTTGGTGGTGATTGATAGACTTTCGAAGTCAGCCCATTTATTCCCTATGATGTGAGGTGTTCGATGAAGAAAATGGCGAAACTGTACATCGACCATGTGGGTAGATTGCATGGAGTGCCTGTTTCGATAGTGTCTGATAGAGATCCGAGGTTCACCTCTCGATCTTGGAAGAGTTTGCAGGTAGCGATGGGTTCGAGACTGGCTAGGAGTACAGCCTATCACCCACAGACATATGGGCATTCATAGCGGACCATTCAGACTTTAGAGGTTATGCTGCGAGAAGTTGTGATGGATTTCAGTGGTGGCTGGCAGGATTCCTTATCCTTAGATTGAGTTTTCGTATAACAACAGCTACCAGGTGACTATCGGGATGGCTCCATTTGAAGCTTTGTATGGTCGCAAGTGCAGATCTCCGATCTGTTGGGAAGAAGTTGGTGAGAGACAGCTTTCTACCCCTGAGTTTGTGCAGCACATGAAAGATCAGATTGATTTGATTCGGAGTAGAATGAAAGCTGCTCAAGACCGTTTCTCTAGCTATGCTAACAGAAGACGCAGACCTTTGGAGTTTGAGGTTGGCGATTGAGTATTTCTCAAAGTTTCTCCTTTCAAGAGCGTTATGCGATTTATATTTAAAGGAAAATTAGGTCCTAGATTCATTGGTCCCTTCGAGATCGTTGAGCGGATTGGAAAGATCAGATTGATTTGATTCGGAGTAGAATGAAAGCTGCTCAAGACCGTTTCTCTAGCTATGCTAACAGAAGACGCAGACCTTTGGAGTTTGAGGTTGGCGATTGAGTATTTCTCAAAGTTTCTCCTTTCAAGAGCGTTATGCGATTTATATTTAAAGGAAAATTAGGTCCTAGATTCATTGGTCCCTTCGAGATCGTTGAGCGGATTGGACAGTTGGCTTATAGATTGAGGCTGCCTGACGAGTTAGCAGCGATACATGACATTTTTCATGTGTCGATGTTGAGGAAGTATGAGCCAGATCCGTCCCATATTTTGAGAACCGACGAAGTTGAGCTGGATTCTGCCTTGAGCTATGTTGAATATCCAGTGCAGATTTTGGATAGGAAGGAGAAGCAGTTGAGGAACAAGATAATTCCGTTGGTGATGGTCCATTGGAGCAAGCATGGCCGAGAAGAAGCTACCTGGGAGGTTGAGGAGAAGATGAGACAAGACTGGCCTCATCTATTTGAGCATTGGCAGTGAGAATTCCAGGTGATTTCTAAGCTTTGATTCGAGCTTGTTTAGATGTTTGTGTTTGATTTGAATGTTTTGATTGATTTCTTCCCTGAGTTTGCCTTTGATTTCGTGGACGAAATCTCTTAAGGTGGGGAGAATGTGAGGATTGAGAAGTCGAAATAGTGATTAATCGGATTTGTTTAGGATTAGTCATGAGATTTTGTAATTTCGAATTTTTAGATTTCAGATTTCAGATTTTAGATTTTTGGTGAAGTCTGGTTGATGATTTTCGGATTTCTCCTTAAGATGTTGTGCTTCGAGTTGTAAGCTTCTTTCGAGTGAAATCTGTTTGATAAATGGAGTTGAATTGGTGAATGAAATCTGATTCCCCGGTGTTTGTGTGTGTTGTCGCTATTAGGAACTGGAATGATGTCGTTTTAGCGAGATCTGCTCGTGGAGGTTATCGGGTGAGGTCTGATGGTTGATTGTGGCGTGGAGATGAAACGTTGCCGTTGCGGGTGAGATCTGAGCGTTTGTGTGAATTGCCGCAAACACAAGACGAAACGCTGTCGTTTTGGTGAGATCTGGTGATCGAGTCTAGCGCTCAGTGTTAAGCGCCATCGTTTTGAGGGTTTGGATGTCTCGTTTGAAGATGAGATCTGATGCCTAAAGAACACGGTTGCGAGGTGTAGCAAGAGAAGGACACGTGTTGGTCAACATTTCGAAGTTTACTGCTAGTAAGCGCGTTCGGACGTTGGACTTTTGAGAGAGATCTGTTTTGAGCGATGCATCGTCATTTGACGCTTGTCTTTAGCGTAGCGTTTCGAAGGATCTGATTAGGTAACGCTGGTGCATTTCAGACTTCACGCGTGCAGCTTTGTTTAGTTAGCGCGCAGGCATTTTATGTAAGCGCTGGAATCTGATAAGATAAGCGCTGCTTTGAGAAATCTGTTTAGCGCCTGGAAGAGAAGCAGGAATCTGTTTTCGTCGGTGATTGGCTTGTCCAGTAGCGTTTGAATTGGGGAATTAAATATAAGTGTTGGACAACACTTAGAATATTTGAGACACCGATATTTCTCTGTTTTTCTCCCGACATTCTTGAAACCCTCGTTTTAGCTACTGTTCATTCGAACATTCTTCCATAGATTTCTGCCGATTCCAGCCTTTGTTTTCGACGGTTTAGGTGGCGCTGCACTCCCTGAGACGTGCTCTTTCGATTGTTACCAGCTAGAAAGCTTGAGACAACGATTTGAGGGATCCCGTAAGATCTGCGTGCTCGTGGAATTTCCTCTACCGTTGAGCAGAATCTATCTTCAGCTCTTTTGAGCTTTTGGGTGAGTATCCCTTGCTATTTTGAGCCTTGAATTCGTTGTTAATACCTACGTGAGTGTATGGAACGAGGATGGAGTTCTGGCCATAGGTGTTAAAATGTATAAGTCCAAATTTGTGTCGTATGTTAGTTGATTTTCGAGGCTCTGTCACAGATTTGAGATTTCCAGTAGCCTTATGCCGTGAATTCCGAAGTCAAGAGGAAGCTGATTTGCGCGTGTTGAGGATCGCCGTGCTTTTGAGGGATCTGTTCGCTTAAACCGTGAACTTGCAGCATCTGGTGAAATCTGTGAGGTAGTTTTAAGATACTGAAGGTACGAATTTAAGCAACTCTGGACAGCTTTGATGCATGAGCATGCGTATAATTCACGCTGTGAAATCTGGTTGATTTTGATGGCTGTATTTGCGTGAACAGAATGTGTTTTATGTGATTATTGATGTTCTGTATCACGTATGATAATTGTATTCATTGTGAATTGAATATTGATTGACATACATGCATACATCTTGAGCCTGATTGACAGATTGATTGATGACCTGATTGAGAGCCACGTTGTGACTGGCCGATAGATGTGTCATGCCCGAAAAGTCCAACTCTATCATCGGAGTGGTGACTACCGGATTCGAGTGTCTACCACCGAGCTGTGATGGGCTGACGGGTGGGCCCCGATGATCACGGACCGATGATTTCCACCGGCCGATTTGCTGTGCGTGGTATAGAGGCTCGCTTGAGATGATTTTGCCAGTCGATATGCTGGTCTAGCTATCCGATCCTTGATAGCCCTCATGCATTTCATAGCATTGATTATAGCATGTTGCATGATTAGCTGTTTTGATAGCTCTTCGTACTGAGACTTGACCTCGATTTGTTTTCCTGCTTTTGTGTTGTTTGGGTCTGTGTTACCCATTTGCAGGATATTCAGGTAACTAAGCTGGACCGAGTGGAGTGCCAGCTGGTCGATCCCCGTTCTCTTGAGTCCCAATTATTTTATTGATATGTACTGAACCGGGGGATGCCCCGTGTTTTTATGTATTGAGGATCTATTTATGCCCATTTGCAGGATATTCAGGTAACTAAGCTGGACCGAGTGGAGTGCCAGCTGGTCGATCCCCGTCTCTTGAGTCCCAATTATTTTATGATATGTACTGAACCGGGGGATGCCCCGTGTTTTATGTATTGAGGATCTATTTATGATTTGAGTTATTGATGTTACCTGTATTGTATGAGTTTGAGTTAACTCATATTTTGAGTATTGATATTTTGAATGTATGTTTTGAGTTCAGGCCCAAATGATTTCAAAAAAATTTTAAGCCTGATTTTACGCTTCCGTGATTATTTGCTTAATTGTGCTATAATCTCTGTTTAGTAGCACGGGGCCTGACAGGGACTGCACCAGCTGTCACACCTCACGGACCAGGTGACTACCTGAAAAAGGCCTGCAATGGCCAACACACGGCCAAAGCAGCCCCAAGGGAAAAAAAACGAGATCAAACCTGAATACAAAGAGCAAATCATCATACAACTATCATATAAAACATGAAACATGTATCGTGCAATGCATGAGGAGTACCGAGGCTCATCAATAACAAGCACAGCGACTCAGCTGGCAAAAAACAACTCAAACATCGGAATCCAAAGCACAACGACTCAGTTGGCAATCATGACTCAGTGAAGGATTCTCAGGCACGACGACTCAGGCGGTCAATCAACAACGGAAACCAACACACATACGAGGGGTGAGGGCAGTAAACAATCACCTCACACGCAGTACCAGTAATCCCATTCAGACTCAACCCAACTAGTGCCTTTCAGCTCTCTGAGGGAAGCTAAATCACCCACTACACCTCATGGTGACACCAATCATCATAGTGGGGAGGCGAGTTTACGGTACTATCACATCATCCTCAAGTTCTCAAGGAGTCAGGATCAATATGCCATGAGAGAATGCAATATCAGCAAGCTCATGCAACATCATACTATAAAAACATGCAAAAGCATCACGGCAAAGGCATAACAACATAGTTCATGCATCCTCATGCTATACACGACTAGGCAAATAAGCTCACAGTCAAACACACAATAATAAGCAGATCGGCGTAGCATATCAGCACAAACAAGACCACTACGGGGAACCATCAGGTAGGCAGCACAAACTATTGCACGTAAATAGCAAGACACAGTAGGAATAATATAGTAGAATCAGCTCGGCTACTCAGCACAAGCATAACAGAAACCACAACCCAGCATACACACGACAAGCTAAGGTAGTTCAGCCTACAACCACTATGCTCACATGCTTATCCCAAGCTGTAAAACACAAGCTCAATTCGTACCTTAGGCAGATCTTGAAAACTACCTCAACGCAGCTCACGGCTAACAGCAGAACACACCTCTTGCTCCGCTTGGCCAACTGCTCAAGGCCCGCAGCTCACATCAACCACCAGGGAGATCTAATCTGCCAAGATATCTAAAGAATCAGCTCAGCTAAAGCCACACAGTTCACGGCCGAAGGCCTAACAGCCCAGAACAACTACGGCCAACAACAGAGCCCCATCTAGCTCAAAGGTAACTACCAAGAACCGAAACTAGCACAGCAGAGCAAGGTTACCTGAACTGAAGCTCAATTCGGCAGGAAATCGCGAACATAGCCCACACAGCTTCTCAGCAATTCCTCCGTCTGACATTACCCCGACTTCAAACTGGTATAGAAACGTGGTCCTTGAAGAGGGGTTTCTAACCGAGGTACCCTCAATCTAAACTTACCTGCCAATTTCCGGAAATCTTGGAAAAAATAGTCAGGTGAACAGTAGCTAGGTTTGGAAATATCTCTCAGTAGCGTCTAGAAGAAGATAAGGAACGGGTGGTCTAAAATGACTAAGTGTTGGTCAACGAGAGGGTATTTATACTCGCTTCTCACCAGTTCACGGCTGCAGTGACTCCAGCATAGCTGAGGCCTCTTCACTGTATACTGCCCATCGTATAGCTCAGCACGCACACATGCACAGACCAGCTCTCGGACCCAACATCTCACACTCCCTATAGACCACGTTCCATCATATTACAGCTATAGTGATAACAGATCAGCTCAGACCTCCTCACTGTAACCAGCCCAGCAAAGCAACTCATCTTGCACAGCAAATCAGTTCGGGCATCACGAGACAGCTTACGTACCAAGATCAGGTCTCACCTATAGTGTCTTCAGTCAGCTCAGACCCACACCTGTTCCAGATTGGGCACGAAGACATAGCTCAGCATTCACATCAAAGATCACGGCCCTAACAGATCACGCTATCAGACAGATCACTCTTGCATATCAATTCCCGTGCAACCATCAGCTTTTGCTGACCAGCTCAAAGGATTCAGCTCAGCTCACAGAGTGATCCTTACCAACACATTCTCTCCAAGTTGTACATCGCCATCAGCTTATGACCAGGCTGATAAATTCCAACAGCTCAGGCACTATACGCGATCTGTCTGCCCATATTGGGGCATTGGACAAGTCCCTAATCTGAATCCTAACTACTCTGCTTCACGGCCAGCTACCAGCTCAAGCCTAGGCTGTTCTCCTCCAACAGCCAATCGCACATTCGTTTCTCACTGCTCAACTTAGAGAACTGCCTCGGTACCAAAATTGAAACTACGAACAATTTCGGCCTAACTGTGAGTCATCATCAGCTTACCCCCAAAGCTGATTTCACCAACCAGCACAACACAGCACCCGTAATCTGGTCTCTCAGCTCAGGGCACCCAGAACATCTTTAAACTGAATCCAACTTACACTCACGGGGAAATTCCTGTGCTGTTCTCCTCAAAGCTATTGCTAATACACTGCTTCCGCTAAACAGTTGTGTCACGCCCAGTAGTATAGGTCGCACCAGCAGACCGGATCACACTACAGTAGCAGCTCAGCTCAGCTCACATCTTTGGCACAAGTAACCCAGAACACTGTATACCCACCAGCTAGCATCCGAGCTGGTCCAGCTTGCCTCCGAGCTGGTCCAGCTTGTGTACTATCCAGGACGCTCCTAAACTGGATTTCTCACGCTATGTATCCAACACACTCAGCACGGATAAAAATCTCCATCAAGCACGATTCAACTTGCATCTTCATGATCAGCACAAAACTCCCTACAAGATGGCACCCGATCTGGTCCAGCTCGCGTAAATCAATCAACAAGCCTCCAAGCTGGAACTCTCATGCTAATATACTAGTGCACACCGAGCTGGTATAACTCCTCAGTAACACCAAATAGATTTCTCTTTCCACCATTTGTACAGAACACTCAACCAGCTCGCACCCGTGCTAATATGACTATACCCGAAGCATTTTCCTCTACCAGCTCAGCACTAGGACCAGCTTGCATCTCTGATGTTATCACGAAGCATCATAACAACTTACATCGGTGCTAATATAAACTGTAATTCGAAAAGGCTTCTTCTATCAGCTTAGCACCAACCCTAGAACCAGCTCATGTCCGAGATGTTCCATCTTAACAAATGCTCCCTAAGCTGATCTATACCAATTAGTTAGCCACTAATTCGGGTGGATTAGACCGCTAATTATCTTGTTTGATTACGGTCCCACAACTCTCCCCACCTTAAGAGATTTCTTCCTCGAAATCAAAAGCAACAGTCTGTCAAAACCAGAACAAAACACAGCACAGACTGGAATCCAGCAACAACCATCAACACATCGGGTAGGACTCAACACTCACAACTGAGTGAGTTTCACTTGCCACCACTGCGTTGCCACTACTCAGGAAACCTCTTCACAACAGAGATTTTTTCACTGCACCAAAAACCCAAGGTATGATCTTCTACTTCCTTTTTCATAGTTCCAAAGTTCAGAAATAATTTATCACCCGCTTGGGTTGTATTCATTTATCTCGAATAAGGCGGATGTACCAGCATGTAAACCTCAATGCCGTAATTTTCTTTAAGATCCACTAGCTTCTCCTTCCTGTCCAAAGATATCACTCGTGAATCATAACATTTAGGGTCTAGTCCAGCTCACTTCATCAGTTTTTCAGTACTAAGGAGGATCTGACTCGCTTTTCCTTGGCTGGAACACATGATATTCATCATGTAATCAACAACAACACAACCGGTATCCGCAAACAGCATGCCACAGATCCAATCCATTCAAACACACTCGCACTGACTGATGAATTTCAGAGCTAACTTATCCTAAAATCTCGAGCTCGAGACCAGCTGGAAGGAGAAACTCTCCAACAGCACACTGTCAGCAAGCCAAAACCCCAAAGATCCATAACTTAAAGACACAAACTAGCTGGGCTATCTCACTCAACCTTCGTTCTGGATCAAATCAGATTCTCTTGGTCCTTCACCTGCTGCACAGAATCCGATGAAGACCGCATATTTTTTCCTCAATTCTTCCAGTTGGTAAAGCAAATCTGCACTTATTTCCTTGCAAAACCTCGAGGGACATCACCCCGAACATCACTGGGAAGCTATAACAACACGAAAAATCCACCAAGGCAAGGAATTTCCGTTAACCACCAGCGAAATCACCGCTACAGCTCACAACATGTCTTCCAAAATCTGCATAGTCAGCTCAGGTTGGCCATATGTTTGGGGAGGTAAGCTGCTATCCTAGCCAACCGAGAATCCAAAGCTTCCTGTAAGTTCATCCAACCTCGGAAAATGCTCCCAGACTTCCTATTGGTCTCGGTCAACACCAGCACGTCCTGCAATCTCGCCACTGGGTTGACGTACCATCTCGCCATCTTCCTCAAGGGACACCTATCCCACCACAGGAAACAGTAGTCGAGCCTGCTCTAAGCTGACCCCAACACAGCTTAGCTTACTCAACTACACAATAAACTCGGACTGGCACAGGCAAAATCAGCAAGAACTCTACGCTAACACTCAGCTTACAACGTCCATCTTGTCTCAAATCTGAAAATGATCTCACGATCTTTACAACATCCAGGAACCTCGTCCGTAAAAATGCTGAGGTTGTTACACTTCAGGGATGCATCCACACCTTCTCCTCAATCCAACCAAACACTACAACACTATCACACGGGACAACCCAACTCACACCAGAAAGAGTACTAACAGACAATACACCACACAAAACAAGGTGAGGATAGAATCAACCCACACTCAAGCACAAAGCATAGAAACACTCGGGTGTGATGTTCTTGTTTCAATACCAAAACTCACGCAGGATAAATCCAAAAGCAAAGAAAGTATGTGCGCTTACTCCTCCGACAAGTCATCGGCATGCTCTCCAGTCATCACTCTCAACTGAGCCCGCTGAGGTCCCAAGTGCTGGGGTTGAGAAGGCAGATGCAGATCCTGCGAAGCATCACCATAAGGACCATGCTGCGATAGGTTAGAATGCTGTCCTGTAGAGGGACACATCCTCGAGAAGTCTCCAGTCTGACCACAAGTATGGCAAGCTCCCGCACTCCATGACATTGCGAAGTCAGATGCTTGCCACCACATTGACCACAAACCATAGCCTGACCAGAGTTGTCTGAACCAGAAGAATTCGAACCAGTCCTCTTGAATTGCTTCCCTCTGGGTCTAAACCGCTGACGGTTAGAAGATTGTGATTCCTAGGAAGGCTGGGAAGAAGGCACTTCAGATGGCATAGAAGGAACATTCTTTCCAGTTGTCCTTTGGACCCGATCTTGTCTATTTTGTAGGCCTTCGTCGATATCTATCGCTCGGTCCATCGGCTCCGCGAAGGTGTAAGGGGAAGCTGCTAACACCAGGGAATAAATGTCCTATCACAAACCTTCCAAAAATCTGTTCTTCTTCACCCTCTCTTGCCCAACAATATGGGGAACATAGGTGATAAGGGAAGAAAACCGTCTCGCATACTCAGCCATCTTCAGACCCCCTTGCACCAAGTTTTCAAACTCACACTCCTTGGTGTTGTAGTACAACTCAGGGATGTACTCCTGACGAAAGACAGCACAAAAACTCTCCCAAGAGATCACCGCTCCCGTCTCAGTCGTCGTTAGAGAAGCACCTCTCCACCAAAGCTGAGCCTAATCCCTCAACTGGAACGTCTCCAGACTCAGTCTTGTCTCATCCTCGTACTGCACATGGTCAAACAGACCCACCATGTGCTAAAGCCAACCCTCAGCTGAAAGACCACCTTCGACACCATTGAAGATAGGATGGTTGGCTGAAAGACCACCTTCGACACCATTGAAGGTAGGAGGGTTCATCCGCTGGAACCTCTCCAAAACCAGCTCCATGCTACTCACTCATCGGGTCAAATGCTCCACCTCAGCCTCAGCATGTATAGCACAACGGCACAAAGGAACATTCGGCTGAGCGATATCCTCCTCACTATCTGAAAATCTCAGCTCATCTACAACCTACCTACCAGCTCTACCTCTCCCTCTCCTCGGCGGCATCTAAAAAGTAAACAGAGATAAGCACAAACAAATCAGGTAATCATGTAGTCAAGAAAATGCAGGTGGACAAAGATAGTTCCTAGACTCGAGTGTGATAGAAAAGAAATGATCTTATACCATTTTAAGCTCTGATACCAAAATTTCAAGCCCGGTGCTCTAAACATAGGTAAAGCAAGCAAAACACAGAAGCAGTTGGATCTGTTTTTACAGATCAGAATCTAAGTTTTGATTCACACAAAATCTGATATTATTGTACTAACACTCCACATGACATGTGTAGCCTTGCTTAGACTGGAGTATACAAAGATATCCAAATTGGAACAGTGAGGGGATGCTTGAGCTGGACTGGTCGAAGATATCGAGTTGTAACAGTAAGGGGACGCCCAAGCTGGTTCAGTAGTTTACTTCCAGAATGCAGGGAACACCAAGCTGATTCACCAGCATGGAGCAGGAGCAGCACGAAGATCAAGCGCAGAGTATTAAGAAGAGCAGAGTTCAAGCGTAGTGGGATGCGATGAAGTGCAGAACGACTCAAGCGCAGATCAAGTGTACTGTACAAGTTCCGTGTTCAAGTGCAGAGCCGTATACAAGATCAGTGATCAAGTGCACGTCTGATCACTGAGCATGGCTATAATCAGTTCATCATAGAGATCTGAGTCCTTGGGTAGACTGAATCAAAACTGATTAACTGTGTGCTTGCTGATGGTAAGAATGGGTCTCTAAATGGACCAAGTAAATAAGCAAGCACACAATGGCTCTTGACGAGAAAAATAGAGCTGATATGGTACAACAAATCAGGGAAGCGAAAACCTGATCAAGGATCCCAGAAGCTGGATGCTTATGGGGAAGATGATGATGAAAGAGTCAGCGAGCGTGAACAATATCGACGCCTGTGATGATGTGAAGGTGGAGATATGAAGGAAGACTCCTATAAGAAGCAACCAGCTAGAAAGGAAATTGGCTGAGAAACCAGCTCAGAGAAATGACCTGCTGAGTATGATGAACAAGGTGGCTTGAAGAAGCTCAAGATCAGGAAAGAACAGAACAAGAGCAGCTCAAGAGCAGATGAGAAGAGAGCTTTGAACGAGAGCAAAGAAGAGCTATGACCAGCTCAATGAATAGGTCAAAATGGAGAAAAGTTGGGCAGAGACAAACTAGCTCGGATAATATAACTGTAGAAGCTACGAGCTGGTACACAGATCCAAGCTGGTTAAGGTCAAACCATCTCAGCCAACAGAACAGAGCAAAGCAGAAGTTGTCTGAGTTCAAGAGCAGAATTGGACAAGATGACAAGAAAAGATATTTGAACACACGACTTTACGTAGACTACTTTTCAGTGTTCAACTCGATTTTCTGTGTTGTCTTCTCAGAACAGTGCTCTCATGCTAAAAGCCAAAAAGCTTGCAGAAGCATTAAATGACAAAGGACGCAAAGTACAACAGTGTCAGAAGAATTTTCAACTTCTATTACTTTGTGTCCAATGGGCAAATATCCTTATCAGACTATATATATCAAGAGCAGAATACAAGCATAGCATGCGAAGAGAGAGAGGAGAGAGTGTTGTGCAAGTGCAGGACAGAAAATAGAGTAATGCACAACACATAGTAGTGCTCGTCGTAAATTTGCACACTCTGTGGCAGCTGGAGTGCAAGATGGTTCAGTTCTTAGGTGTGAGCTAATGAACTGATGGACATAAAAGAGTAATCAAGTCAACAACACAAGCTCTGGGAAGAAATTGGCAAACCAGCTCAGAAAGGAGCACTTCCCAGTGTGTGAGATTTTATCCTTGAGTGATTGTACTTACACTGTAAATCTCGCACACATATACATTCACTCACATTCGAGAGTTGAACGAAACAGATTATAGTGAATGTAAATTAAAAACTCTCCATTGTAGTCTTTGGACAGAGACGTTAAACAAGTCTAGTTGTCTTTCGCACTGAGACGTTAAAAAAGTGTGTGTAGCCTTTCTCACTGAAGCGTTAAAGAAGTGAAGTTAGACGCGTGCAGCCTGCGGGCTGGTGTGCAGTGGTGTTGCTAGAGTTCTTGCGGCTGTTGATCGTAGGAGTGGGTTGCAGCGAGGGTCGTTGTAATCAAAGTCTTATAGTGGAAACCTTCCCATTGAGGAAGAAGGGGATACGTAGGAGTTTCAGCTCCGAACTTCCATAAACAAATTGCAGCGTATTTTCTTTACTCTTTTCCGCACTTACATTCATACGCACAGCATGATTTTTAAACACATATAAAACTGTTTAAAGATATTTCGATTATAAGAGTTCAGCTTGAGTATTTTGCCCATGATTTTAACTCATAACTTAATCTGTATCTCGGTGCACTACCATTCAAGAACATTGAGCTATTGCAGCTCAAGTTAAAGAAACCAGACTGCTCGTGTTAAACCATCTTGCAAAGGAGCTGGTAATCTGGACCAGCTCGCAGAGCTGTTGGTCCAGATTCATGAAAATTTGGTTTCACAAGTTGCGTGCTGGTTTTCCAACTCTCACAATTTTTTAATGCATGTAAATTACGGGGTTGGTGTTTCGGCTGTGTGAGAGCCAACGTGAGTTGTGGCAGAGCTCATGAACAACCCCATATTTTTTATCCTAACAATTGGTATCAGAGCGGGTTGTTCTTGAATAGTACAATTTTTTTATTCGAAAAATTTTTAAACAGTTTTAAAATTTGTGTCTGCTCTGATAATCCTTCGAAATCCCGTCTATGCCACAAAATTTTCAAAGTTTTTCAAAACTCATTTTATATGGATAGAAGGAAAAATGTCTATTGAATTGCAGAGCAGTTTCTCGAAAGGAAAGTGTAGCAATATCTGTTCCGACGAGCTGATAGATTGTGCAAGGTCTATGGACGCCAAGATCTCTAGGGTTGGGCGAGGCTAAGCCTTAGAGAAAAATGGAAGAGATTCTGTAAATTGAATCTTCTATTGTTCCTCTGGTGCAAATAAATGAGAACCTTTGAGTAGAATAGATTCTGTCTTCAAAATCTCATGCATAAGATTTTCACAAAATGACGTCCCTCCAAAAATGCTTTCGTTTTCAAAATAAAATAACCCGTGCTCTAGTTAGGGGGATTTTTGTTCTAAATATTGAGGGAGAAACTTGATTTCGAAACCATTTTGATTCCCACAAAAACGGGGAGAAATATTTTTAAGCATAAAACATACGAGCATATGTTATCCAGATTTTGTGTAAATCAAAAAGTGGGAGATTGTTGGATCTGTTTTAACAGATCAGTATCTAAGTTTTGATTCCCACAAAATCTGCTATTATTGTACTAACACTCCACATGACATGTGCAGCCTTGCTTACACTGGAGTAGACATGAAGATATCCAAACTGGAACAGTGAAGGGACGCCTGAGCTGGACTGGTCGAAGATATCGAGCTGGAACAGTAAGGGGATTCCCAAGCTGGTTCAGTAGTTTACTTCCATAATGCAGGGAACACCAAGATGATTCACCAGCTTGGAGCAGGAGCAGCACGAAGATCAAGAACATAGTATTAAGAAGAGAAGATTTCAAGAGAAGTGGGATGTGTTGGATCTGTTTTGACAGATCCTAATTAAGTTTTGAATTACACAAAACCTGTTGTTGTTACTCTAACAATTCTATTCTAAGTGCGCAGATTTCAGGCCGAAGAATATGTCCAGCAGATGTTTCACAATGAATGTTCAGCAGCTGGTTTGATGTGCTCAAGGAATCAGCAGTTGAATTAGCGATGGAGACGTCCAGAGTTGATTCAGTTGTTCGTAATCAGGCGTAGGCCAAAGTTAAACCAGCTGGAGCGAAGAGAAGTAGCAGATGATGAAAATCAGCTGCAAGCGCTAAAGAGCAAAGTGAACCAGCTGGTACAGGAACAGAGGAGCTTGCTGAAGAAGAAGAAGAAGATTCGAGTTATAAGTACTGCTGACGAATCTGTTAGCAGTCGCTAATATAAGTACTGTTGATGAATCCATCAACAGTCGCTATTCAAGAAGAAGAAGAAGAAGATCTCGTTTATAAGTACTGTTAATGAATCTATTAACAGTCGCCTTTCAAGAAGCTGGATGTATCGCAAGATGGAGCTGGAGCAAAGAGAATGGGCAGATGATGAAGATCAGCTGGAGTGCTAAGTTTGGATGACATCAGCAGTGAAGTCATCATTCAGCAGGAAGAGATCAGCAGACGAAGAGGCGCAAAGATGAAGCGACGTCGTGCTGGAGGATCAGCAGATGGTTTAGCGTTGATGACGTCATCTCAATCAGCAGATGAAGATTGTTCAGCAGGTGCGTCAAAGTGTAGATGATGACATCAGCAGTGACGTCATCAATCAGCAGGTTGCAACTGTTCATCAGCAGGATGCTCTTTGAGTTAGCGATAGCAAAACGATGTCGTTTACATAAGTTGGTACGACAGCGTTTTGCCTTCGCGCTTGAAATCAGCAGATGGTTCTTGCAACGATGGTTTCAGCAGGAGTGCAAAGACAAGATCCAGCAGATGCTATTACAAAACGATGTCGTTCAATTAAGTTGGAACGACAACGTTTTGCATTCACAAAGGAATCAGCAGTTGCTTTCTTTCAAGTGTGAACCAGTCGAAGTAATGAACCAGCAAGCGAAGCAGTTGACGAATTATCAAAGTTGGATGTCAACTGCTGAGCTCAATTCAAAATGGAGAAAGCGACAGAAGCCTGCAAAAGAAAAGGACGCAAGTACTTTTACTTTACAGAGGAGCGTTGCACCAAAATGGAAAGAAGACAAGATAGCCTTCTGGAGCGCTGAAGAGTTTTGGAAGCTTTCCAACGGGAAGAATTTTACAGAGGCTATTTATTGGAGGCGACGCCCATTGAAGAAGCGTTCGTCGGTTCGAGGAACCAGTTGGTGCTACTACATACTGTGGTAGAATTACATTGTTCATACAGTGCACCAACATAGGGAAAAGAAAAGAAGATGAAGCAGTCGACAATCATTCTTGAGAGGAGCTTATTGTGTCGACTGTTGAATCTAGATTAGCTTGTATTAGAGCAATTCCCTAGTGTGTGAGAAAAATAGAGAGTTGAGCGTTCATTGTATCAATCTCACACACCCGGATTCATTCACATCTATATGTGAATGAATCTCGAAATATGTTCACAGATCCCGTCCAAGCATGAAGACGTTAAACTCTTGTGTATGTAGTTAGTCACACAGTTGCGGCTGATGTGCAGTTATGAAGTAGTGGATCCTTCCGAGGTGGAAGAAGGGGAGATGTAGGATGTTGATATCCGAACTTCCATAAACAAATCGCTGAGTATCGTGTTCTTTATTTATTCAGCACCTTCGTATTTACAGTTAGCATTCATCGCATAACAGCATTCAGCATTTGCTCTTATTTAGCACGCACAACATTTCAGCACTTAGCACTTGCTTTGATTTAGCATTGCATTTCAGCAGCACACTAGCACGCAAAGTCTTGAACAGATTTATGTTGCACATAAATCTGTTTGAGTTGTTTTAAAATATAGGATTCAGTTCTGGTATTTTCCGCATGATTTTTAAATCATACCAGATCTGTCTCCGGTGCTTAGATGATTTTATATGTTCAAGAACAAACGAGCTATTGCAGCTCCAAAGTTTGTATCAGCAGCCAGCAAAATCTCTTAAAAGCATTTCAAACGCGCTGTTGCTGCTGATCCTTCTTTTTGATCCTATTTTGAACCGGACCAACAGGATGCAATGAAGTGTAGAACTGCTCAAGCTCAGATCAAGTGCAGTGTACAAGTGTCGTGTTCAAGTGCAGAGCCATGAGCAGTGATCAAGTGCACGTCTGATCACTGAGCACGACTATAATCAGTTCAAACATAGAGATCTGAGTCCTTGGGTAGACTGAATCAGAACTGATTAACTGTGTGCTTGCTGATGGTAAGAATGGGTCTCTGAATGGACCAAGTAAACAAGCAAGCACACAATGGCTCTTGATGAGAAAAATAGAGTCGAGCTGGTACACCAGATCAGGGAAGAGAAAACCTGATCAAGGATCCCAGAAGCTGAATGCTTATGGGGAAGATGATGATGGAGTCAGCAAGCGTGAAAAATATCGACGCCGGTGATGACGTGAAGGCGGAGATATGAAGGAAGACTTCTAAAAGAAACAACCAGCTGGAAAGGAAACCGGCTGAGAAACCAGCTCAGAGAAAAGACCTGCCGAGTATGCTGAACAAGGTGGCTTGAAGAAGCTCAAGAGCAGGAAAGAACGGAACAAGAGAAGCTCAAGAGAATATGAGAATAGAGCTTTGAATGAGAGCAAAGAAGAGCTCTGACCAGCTCAATGAACAGGTCGGAATGGAGCAAAGTTGGGCAGAGACAAACCATCTCGGATAACATAACTACAAAAGCTACGAGCTGGTGCACAGATCCAAGCTGGTTAAGTTTAAACCAGCTCAGCCAACAGAATAGAGCAAAGCAGAAGTCGTCTGAGTTCAAGAGCAGAATTGGACAAGACGACAAGCAAAGTGATTTGAACACAAGACTTTACGCAGACTACTTTTTAGTGTTCAATATGATTTGCTGTGTTGTCTTCTCAGAACAGTTCTCGCAAGCTAAAATCCGAAAAGCCTGCAGAAGCATTAAATGACAAAGGACGCAAAGTACAATGTCAAAAGACTTTTTAACGGCTATTACTTTGTGTCCAATGAACAAATCTCCGTATCAGGATATATATATCAAGAGCAAAATACAAGCATAGCATGCGAAGCGAGAGAGGAGGTGCAAGTGCTCGTCGCAAGTTTGCACACTCTGTGGCAGCTGGAGTGCAAGATGGTTCAGTGCTTAGGTGTGAGATAATGCACTGATGGACTTAAAAGAGAAATCAAGTCGACAGCACAAGCTCTGGGAAGACATTGGCAAACCAGCTCAGATAGGAGCACTTCCTAGTGTGTGAGATTTTTTCCTTGAGAGATTGTACTTACGCTGTAAATCTCACATACATATAAATTCACTCACATTCGAGAGTCGAACGAAACAGATTAGAGTGAATTTAAATTAAAAACTCTCCATTGTAGTCTTTGGACTGAGATGTTAAACAATTCTAGTTATCTTTCGCAGTGAGACGTTAAAGAAGTGTGTGTACCCTTTCTCACTGAGGCGTTAAAGAAGTGAAGTTAGACACGTGCAACCTGCGGGCTGGTGTGCAGTGGTGTTGCTAGATTTCTTGCGGCTGTTGGTCGTAGGAGTGGGTTGCAGTGATCGTCGTTGTAATCAAAGTCTTCTATTGGAAACCTTCCCAGTGAGGAAGAAGGGAAGACGTAGGAGATTCAGCTCCGAACTTTCATAAACAAATTGCAGCGTATTTTCTTTACCGTTTTCCGCACTTACATTCATACGCATAGCATGATTTTTTAACATGCATAAAACTGTTTAAAGAGCTTTTGATTATAAGATTTCAGTTTGAGTTATTTCCGCATAATTTTAACTCATAGCTCAATCTTTACCTCAATGCACTACCATACAAAAACACTGAGCTATTGCAGCTCAAGTTAAAGAAACCAGACTGCTCTTGTTAAACCAGCTTGCAAAGGAGCTGGTAATCTGGACCAGCTCGTAGAGCTGTTGGTCCAGATTCACGACGATCTGGTTTCACAATTTGCGTGCTGGTTTTCCAACTCTCAAAATTTTTTAATGCATGTAACTTACAGGGTTGGTGTTTCGACTGTGTGAGAGCCACATGAGTTGTGGCAGAGCTCACGAACAACCCCGGCTTTTTGATCCTAATAGAAGCTTAAAAGCATGTAAAATTTTATTTTTTTTGGCCCGACAGAAAATACATCATTCAAAATAGTCTTATACTCAAAATAAGGACTTTAAATTAAAATCCGACAGCCACACAGTAACATATATACATGCATACAACTCAATCAAGTCATACACAACAACTAAACAGGGCATCCCCTGGTAATGACTCGATATAGCATATATATATACGTAACTGGGAAATCACGTCTGTACTGCACCAGCTGTCACACCTCACGGACCAGCTGACTACCTGAAAAAGACCTTCAATGGCCAACACACGGCCAAAGCAGCCCCAAGGGAAACAAATGAGGTCAAACCTCAGTACGAAGATCAAATCATCATACAGTTATCAAATAAAGCATGAAACATGTATCGTGCAATGCATGAGGGGTACCGAGGCTCATCAACAACAAGCACAAGGACTCAGCTGGAAAACAACAACTCAAACATCGGAATCCAAACCACAACAACTTGTTAGAGTAGATGCCCAACTAGCCAACTAGTGGCGTGTGGGTTTTTATAGACTCTTGTACAAACAATCTTTATATATGATATTCGCATTTTCTTATATGGCATTCTTTACTTTCATTATGTGTGTAATGATTTACAATTGTGTTGAGTAAAGACCTAGAATGCACTTAAGCGTATGTTAGATGTGATAGTGGGTATGACGGCTATCATGAAACACATCTAATAGTCGCTGTGTATTCTGAACTTGTTCCTAGTCGATTGGGCCGTCAAAATGAGGATAAGGCCGCCCGAGTTCGACACTAGTATCTGCGATGCGAAGTACCATGTTTCATTGGTAGGGAACATTGTGATGTTCTGAGCATGCAGATAGATAGTGACCTGGTGATCTATCGAACTACCCTCGTTCGGACTTTCCAAGTGGTTACCATTTGTCGAATGGATAAGTCCGAGGTCTTGGTTGTACTGATTAGTCCTCATGACTCGAAACTTCATTGAGACTCTACATGATAGGCGTCTCACTTTGACCCGTTTGCCGACTCATTTGGGGTCATAAGGCATCGGGATTGGGTGAGACCCCGATGCATGTAGAAGTCGATGCATCGTTGTCGAGGATTCACCGCTCGCAGACATGCGTGGATATCCTATGCTATCTGAGGGTATAATAGTGTATAAATCTCTGGCCAGAGTACTAGAAGTGTTTTAGGTAAATGTGTTTACCTAGTTACACTCGCGATGTCACTATTCTGATCTCCAAGATGTATGCATAGCTATCGGATCTCTAGCGACTCTCGATTTACCAATGGTCGTTGATCTGATCGGGATATATGGATTGAAAGGACCGTATCGTACGCTAACCACGACCGACTGGTTCTTGCAGGCACTATCAGTGATACCTAGGGGATGATGGGGCGATGTTGCTAGACGCTTTACCATGATCCGTTGGGCAGGTCCGGAATTGTGATTCCGGAGCCACAATGGTTGTGGGCCCACGGCTAGCTGTATCCCTGACAGGATGCAATGAAGTGTAGAACTGCTCAAGCTCAGATCAAGTGCAGTGTACAAGTGTCGTGTTCAAGTGCAGAGCCATGAGCAGTGATCAAGTGCACGTCTGATCACTGAGCACGACTATAATCAGTTCAAACATAGAGATCTGAGTCCTTGGGTAGACTGAATCAGAACTGATTAACTGTGTGCTTGCTGATGGTAAGAATGGGTCTCTGAATGGACCAAGTAAACAAGCAAGCACACAATGGCTCTTGACGAGAAAAATGGACCAAGTAAACAAGCAAGCACACAATGGCTCTTGATGAGAAAAATAGAGTCGAGCTGGTACACCAGATCAGGGAAGAGAAAACCTGATCAAGGATCCCAGAAGCTGAATGCTTATGGGGAAGATGATGATGGAGTCAGCAAGCGTGAAAAATATCGACGCCGGTGATGACGTGAAGGCGGAGATATGAAGGAAGACTTCTAAAAGAAACAACCAGCTGGAAAGGAAACCGGCTGAGAAACCAGCTCAGAGAAAAGACCTGCCGAGTATGCTGAACAAGGTGGCTTGAAGAAGCTCAAGAGCAGGAAAGAACGGAACAAGAGAAGCTCAAGAGAATATGAGAATAGAGCTTTGAATGAGAGCAAAGAAGAGCTCTGACCAGCTCAATGAACAGGTCGGAATGGAGCAAAGTTGGGCAGAGACAAACCATCTCGGATAACATAACTACAAAAGCTACGAGCTGGTGCACAGATCCAAGCTGGTTAAGTTTAAACCAGCTCAGCCAACAGAATAGAGCAAAGCAGAAGTCGTCTGAGTTCAAGAGCAGAATTGGACAAGACGACAAGCAAAGTGATTTGAACACAAGACTTTACGCAGACTACTTTTTAGTGTTCAATATGATTTGCTGTGTTGTCTTCTCAGAACAGTTCTCGCAAGCTAAAATCCGAAAAGCCTGCAGAAGCATTAAATGACAAAGGACGCAAAGTACAATGTCAAAAGACTTTTTAACGGCTATTACTTTGTGTCCAATGAACAAATCTCCGTATCAGGATATATATATCAAGAGCAAAATACAAGCATAGCATGCGAAGCGAGAGAGGAGGTGCAAGTGCTCGTCGCAAGTTTGCACACTCTGTGGCAGCTGGAGTGCAAGATGGTTCAGTGCTTAGGTGTGAGATAATGCACTGATGGACTTAAAAGAGAAATCAAGTCGACAGCACAAGCTCTGGGAAGACATTGGCAAACCAGCTCAGATAGGAGCACTTCCTAGTGTGTGAGATTTTTTCCTTGAGAGATTGTACTTACGCTGTAAATCTCACATACATATAAATTCACTCACATTCGAGAGTCGAACGAAACAGATTAGAGTGAATTTAAATTAAAAACTCTCCATTGTAGTCTTTGGACTGAGATGTTAAACAATTCTAGTTATCTTTCGCAGTGAGACGTTAAAGAAGTGTGTGTACCCTTTCTCACTGAGGCGTTAAAGAAGTGAAGTTAGACACGTGCAACCTGCGGGCTGGTGTGCAGTGGTGTTGCTAGATTTCTTGCGGCTGTTGGTCGTAGGAGTGGGTTGCAGTGATCGTCGTTGTAATCAAAGTCTTCTATTGGAAACCTTCCCAGTGAGGAAGAAGGGAAGACGTAGGAGATTCAGCTCCGAACTTTCATAAACAAATTGCAGCGTATTTTCTTTACCGTTTTCCGCACTTACATTCATACGCATAGCATGATTTTTTAACATGCATAAAACTGTTTAAAGAGCTTTTGATTATAAGATTTCAGTTTGAGTTATTTCCGCATAATTTTAACTCATAGCTCAATCTTTACCTCAATGCACTACCATACAAAAACACTGAGCTATTGCAGCTCAAGTTAAAGAAACCAGACTGCTCTTGTTAAACCAGCTTGCAAAGGAGCTGGTAATCTGGACCAGCTCGTAGAGCTGTTGGTCCAGATTCACGACGATCTGGTTTCACAATTTGCGTGCTGGTTTTCCAACTCTCAAAATTTTTTAATGCATGTAACTTACAGGGTTGGTGTTTCGACTGTGTGAGAGCCACATGAGTTGTGGCAGAGCTCACGAACAACCCCGGCTTTTTGATCCTAATAGAAGCTTAAAAGCATGTAAAATTTTATTTTTTTTGGCCCGACAGAAAATACATCATTCAAAATAGTCTTATACTCAAAATAAGGACTTTAAATAAAAACCCGCCAGCCACACAGTAACATATATACATGCATACAACTCAATCAAGTCATACACAACAACTAAACAGGGCATCCCCTGGTAATGACTCGATATAGCATATATATATACGTAACTGGGAAATCACGTCTGTACTGCACCAGCTGTCACACCTCACGGACCAGCTGACTACCTGAAAAAGACCTTCAATGGCCAACACACGGCCAAAGCAGCCCCAAGGGAAACAAATGAGGTCAAACCTCAGTAGTTTATTCGATAAACAAAAGGGGTATTTAAAATTGTTTAAATTAACCCTACCTTCCATCAACAATGGGTGTACGTCGATACTACCCGTATACATGGCCCGGCTCATATTATTGAGGGGGTCATGTATGCCGGAAAGCTGTCCACGTCATTGACAATTGTTGTGAGTCGGTTGGAACTCCCTTTAACGTTGGCTCATATTATTGGGGACGTTAAGGGGACCGTCCTTCACGACTCAACATTGATGGGTTAATCTTGACACGTGATAGTAAACGGCGTCATATTATTGGGCCCTTACTGGACGTGAGGTGAATACATGGAGGTTGCACCGGCTGCAATCGGAAACTACCTTTCAGGGGTCATGGATGGCTGATATTATTCGGGTCCATGGTCGCTTGATTGGGCTCCGTGTACCCACTAAAGAAACCTGTTTTCTCGATTTCATTAGAGGGTGGTGAAATCGTTAAAATAATGGGAGGGTAATTCATAAAACTAAATGACAATGTTTTATGTCTTAGCGTTTATAATTTATATAGTCAGTAATGCATGTCCGTTTTCCTTCAGTATAACTGCTAAAATGGTTTCGATGAAAAACCCGCTCGCTGCTATACTGGATAGCAACAAGTTCACTGGTCTTAACTACCAAGACTGGCTCCACAACCTCAATCTTGTATTGGCTTCGGAGAAGCTTCTCTATGCGATAGAGAAGACTGCTCCGAAGTTTGCCCCTGCCGATATCAGCCCTGAGGAGCTGGTAACGCTTAAACAATGGTGGGACGACGAGGTTAAAGCTCGATGCTATGTGATGGCATCGATGTCCAATGAAATGCAACGGCGTTTTGAGAAGACGAAATATCTGGCTCAACAACCTCAATCTTGTATTGGCTTCGGAGAAGCTTCTCTATGCGATAGAGAAGACTGCTCCGAAGTTTGCCCCTGCCGATATCAGCCCTGAGGAGCTGGTAACGCTTAAACAATGGTGGGACGACGAGGTTAAAGCTCGATGCTATGTGATGGCATCGATGTCCAATGAAATGCAACGACGTTTTGAGAAGACGAA
>KV002555.1:228661-241613 GCA_001598015.1 Dorcoceras hygrometricum
GCTGCTGGCCGCATCGCTGGACGCTCTCGGCGTGAATCTTTGCGCTGCTGGTCGAGCGTCACGGGCGACGCTAGGCGCCGCTTCACGCGAAAGCGGCCGACCGATGCTGTTTCGTTGCTCGGGCGCTGGTCGTCGCCTCCCGCTACTGGCCGACGATGATTGCGCAAGCGTTGGGCATCGTCGTGCGCTACTGGCCGAAAAATTGTTTTTCATATCATAACATTCAGTTTTGGAAACTGAGTCGATCGGTCCGATCTGATCGGCGATCGGAGTTACGATGAAGTCGCAGCAATGGATATCGTCATTTGGACCCGGGCCCGATGGGCCGGTCCAAGTCCATTGTTAGTCTATTTAATTAGACATAATAGACTTCATAATGACTCTCAACTCAACACTTGATACTTGAATCAACCCTAACCCTAAAACCAGCCGCCCCCTCCTCTCCTTGAACACTCCGCCGCCGCCCACGCGTCGCCGCCGCCGATCGTCGCCGGAAATTTGTTCCGGCCAGTTCGACGAGGAGAATCCGTTCGTGCTGATCTCGTCAGCGCTTCTAGTGCAGCCTGACGAAGGAGTCTCGGATCTGGTCATGGACCGGATTGGTGTAAACTACCGCAATCTACCGAGAAGAGCCGGGTTCTTGAAACACCGGTTGGAGCCAGGCACAAGTGCCAGCAAGGTATTCAACTTTGAACACCCTATGAATGACGATTTATTGAATTGTCTATTTTCGTATTGATCGTCTCCCGGCCTTCATTGTTTGTTCTTCCGCTGCCTAGCCGGGGGGCGGATCCGGATCCCCAACACAACTCAGCTGGCATTCATGACTCAGTGAAGGATTCTCAGGCACGATGACTCAATCGGCCAATCAACAACGGAAACCAACACACATATGAGGGATGAGGGCAGGACCAGGTCACCTCACATGCAGTACCAGCACATTCTCTCCAAGCTGTACATCGCCATCAGCTTACGACGAAGCTGATAACTTCCAACAACTCAGGCACTATCCGTGATTTGTCTGCCTAGATCGGGACATTGGACAAGTCTATAATCTGAATCCTAATTACTCTGCTTCACGGCTAGCTACCAACGCAAGCCTAGGCTGTTCTCCGCCAACAGCCAATCACACATTCGTTTCTCATTGCTCAGATCAGAGCACTGCCTCTCTACCAAAACTGAAACTACGAACAATGTATCAGCTAACCCCCAAAGCTGATTTAACCAACCAGCATAACACAACACCGGTAATCTGGTCCCTCATCTTAGGGCACCCAGAACATCTTTAAACTGAATCCAACTTACACTCATGGGAAAATTACAGTGCTGTTCTCCTCCAAGCTGTTGCTAATACACTGCTTCCGCTAAACAGCTTGTGTCACGCCCAGTTGTATAGGTCGCACCAGCAGATAGGATCACACTACAGTAACAGCTTAGCTCAGCTCACGTGTTTGGCACAGGTAACCCAGCACAGGTAACCCAGCACAGTGTATACCCACCAGCTAGCATCCGAGCTCGTCCAGCTTGCGTACTATCCAGCATGCTCCTAAGCCGGATTTCTCACGCTATGTATCTAGCACACTGCAAGGATACAAATCTCCTGCAAGCACGATTCAACTTGCATCTTCATGATCAGCACAGAACTCCCTACAAGCTGGCACCCGATCTGTTGGAGTGCAATAATTGCCCCTGCTAGGTAGAGCGATCAAACCGTGACGCTTGTGTTACTATACGGTTTAAAAGATTGGAGTTGCACCGTTACCACTAGCTATAGCTTTTGGAATAGTGGTAAGCACTTGATCCTAACAATTTGTATCAGAGCCAAGGTCACGGGTTCGATACCCATTGATTGCAAGGAGTGCAATTATTGGGAGGGGGATTGCTGAAGTGCAATAATTACCCCTGCTAGGTAGAGCGATCGAACCGTGGCGCTTGTGTTGCTATACCGTTTAAAAGATTCGGACGTTGCACCATTACCACCAGCTATAGCTTTTGGTAAAGCGACAAGCGCTCGGTCCTATAATTGGTATCAGAGCCAAGGTCACGGGTTCGATTCCCATTGATTGCAAGGAGTGCAATTATTGGGAGGGGGATTGTTGGAGTGCAATAATTGTCCCTGCTAGGTAGAGCGATCGAACCGTGGCGCTTGTGTTTCTATACGGTTTAAAAGATTGGAGTTGCACCGTTATCACCAGCTACAGCTTTTGGCCTAGTGGTAAGCGCTTGATCCTAACACGATCTGGTCCAACTCTCGTAAACAATCAAAAAGACTCCAAGCTGGAACTCTCATGCTAATATACCAGTGCACACCGATATGGTATAACTCCTTAGCAACACCAAACCTCTTGCTCTTTCCACCATTTGTACATAACACTCAACCAGATCGCACTCGTGCTGGTCTGATTGTACCCGAAGCTGTTTCTTCTACCAGCTCAGCACTAGGACCAGCTTGCATCTCTGAGGTCAGCACGAAGCATCAGAACAACTCACATTGGTGCTGATCTAATCTGTAATACAAAATGGCTTCTTCTATCAGCTTAGCACCAACCCCAGAACAGCCCGTGTCCGAGCTATTCCATCTTTACAGATACTCCCTAAGCTGATCTATACTTATTAGTTAGCCACTAATTCGGGCGGATTAGACCACTAATTATCTCGGATGATTATGGTCCTCACATTGGGTCTTTTAAAAGGGGAGGAAATCTTGCTTCAAATATTGTTAGAATGGGGGAGTATAAAAGTTTCTATTTTAATAATAGATGTGCTACTTCCTTTTAAATAAATAAATAAATTCTCTAATCCCTCACAAAGTACTAACTTTGAAAATAGCTAAAAAAATAGACTTTTAAAATTTTACTACCATAAAATTCTTTAAGGAATAGGAGTGATCTCAAGAATCAATTTTATAAAAATCGTCTTTACCCGATGTTCCCGTCGTCTCCTTTCCGATCTCGCATCGTCTATAGTAAAATTTTAAAAGAATCATCATTAAATAATCTAAATGAACATTATGATATAATCATGGAATAAAGTTAATACAACGAACATAAATAAAATTAATAAGGCATACGATTTTTAGTAGGAAAATTTCCTAGCGTCACAACAAAGAGAGCAATGGAGTCCATGAAGTAGACTTGAAAATGAAGATGGAGATGAGGATGATGAATATTTTGATATTTGATATTCCATATATTACATTTTTAAAGACTTTTGATTTTATTTTTATTCATTTACAATATTGTGTTTATTGCGCTTTTTGTAAGCGAAAGTGTGCGCTTCGCTTTGCGCTTTAGGCCCAAGACAATTTAGCCCATTTTTGGGCATCACGCGTTTGACAACTACAGCATGTATGTATGTACATCAAATTCATATTATATATAATAAAAGAATTATCAAGATTTATGTTTACACTTATTGCATTAATTTTTTTTAAATACGTGTGTTTTCCTCCAAATACATTATATATAAAAGTCTTTATTGCTTATCATTTATTATAATGGATCGGATCATATCATGCCCGAGATGTTTCATAACGACATGAGGTTGTGCGATCTGATCAGATATTAATTGAGCTACATAACTCTGTTTTCTTGAAAAATTTTGAGCATCGAGAGTAGATCGGGTCTGATTTGAAATACCAGACGGAAATATAACCTGAAGTACTCCCTGAAAATTGAAAGCTTAAAATCAGTTTGTTAAAATTAGAATTGAAAACATGAATGCAGAAATCAATAAAACAGTATGCTGGAATTTGTTTATAGAAGTTCGAAGGCAGCACCTTCTACATCTCCTCTTCTTCCAAACTAGAAGGCCCTTTAGAAGCTTTAGTTTATACAGACTTTTGTTTTATACAGACTTGTACAAACCCACTTAACTGAGACTTATGACGGTGACCAAGTTTAACTCCTAGACTCCACACTTGTTCTCATGAATGTTCACTTGTTTAACGTCTTTGTGAGAAAGACTACAAACTCTAAGTTTAAGGTCTTCGTGCCAAGATAGAATTGGTATGATTTTGTTTATACATTCACTGTAATCTTTTCTCTCATGCTCTCAATATATGTGAGTGGATGTGTGTGTTTGAGGACTAATTTGTTTTAGCTCAACACTCAATAATGTTGCCTCACAATTGTCATCTTCTTTGTGATCTTCAATTCAGCACGATGACATCTGCTGGTATGTGCATAGCTTTATATTCTGTTCTGGTCCAAACTTTTACTCTGTGCACACACGCAGCATCACGCTATTACGCTCTTGAGGGTTCTCTTTTGACCACCCTTCCTCTTCATTAGTTCTGCTCGTATATATATCCTATGTACTGATGTTACTGTTGGACACAAAAACGTTGAAAAGCTTCTGTAAAGTTTCTGACTCTTTTACTTGTCATCCTTTCATCGTACAGGAGTAGGTGAGACTATTTATTATCTTTGTACTACTTTTGATGATATTTGTCATATATGAACAAATCTTGTTTGAACACATTCTGATATGACAATCGTAAACTTGTTCAAACTGATTTATTCGTCTGAGCTGATCCCTGTGCTGATTTGATATGTGCTGAGTTGACTTAAGTGTTAGGATAAAGCGCTTACCAGTAGGCCAAAAGCTATAGCTTCTAGCCAAGGTGCAACTTTATTTCCTTATAATGTGGCAGCACAGAGTATACCTATTATGTGCGTTAGGGTTGGGCTGTTAGGCCCATGAGTCATAGGAGGTGCATGTCTAACTGCTGGTGCTATCTCAAATCCCTTAGAGATCAGCCTTAACCTTCCCCTACCGCAAGCCATAACCCCAGCAGAGATAGTATTACCCGTTAAGATCTGGCATCATACTTTTACAGTCCACATGGCCAACCAGATCAAGCGGCACAACGTCAGCTTGACGTACGAGAACTTTCCAGGAAGTCACCCATCCCAGTACTGCTCTCACCCATGCACGCTTAACTCAACAATCCCCCACCAAGAAGTATAGAAAATGCTTCTGGGGAGACTCGAGCCCCTGACCTCGCTCTGATATTAATTGTTAGGATCAAACGCTTACCACTAGGCCAAAAGCTATAGCTGCTAGCCAAGTTGTAACTTTATTTCCTTATAATGCGGCAGCACAGAGTGCACCTATTATGTGCGTTAGGGTTGGGCTGTTAGGCCCATGAGTCAGAGGAGGTGCGTGTCTAACTGCTGGTGCTGTCTCATATCCCTTAGACATCAGTTTTACCCTTCCCCAACCACCGGCCCTATCCCCAACAGAGATAGTATTACCCGTTAAGATCTGGTATCACACTTTTATAGCCCACATGGCCAACCAGATCAAGCAACGCAACGTCAGCAGCTTGACGTACGAGAACTTCCCAGGAGATCACCCATCCCAATACTGCTCTCAACCATGCACGCTTAACTCAACATTAAGCTGTGCTGAGTTGACCAAAGTTGTGCTGAGTTGACCAAAGCTCTGAGCTGCCAACCAGATCAAGCAACGCAACGTCAGCAGCTTGACGTACGAGAACTTCCCACGGAGATCACCCATCCCAATACTGCTCTCAACCATGCACGCTTAACTCAACATTAAGCTGTGCTGAGTTGACCAAAGTTGTGCTGAGTTGACCAAAGCTCTGAGCTGAGCTGATGAAACATACTAAACCTCTAGTTTTTTTTTAGCCGACGTGGAATAACATTTAATAAAAGCTATAAATAATAAAACATAACTTCATGCATTTAAAATAACATCTCAACATTCGATAAAACGACTGCAAAAATCCTTAATCCACGTCTCCCAAGCTAATCATAAAAATCAGAGTACTCAAAAACTGTTTGCGGAAAAACTGAACATGTTTAAAAGTAGGTAACATGAAATAACTAAGCGGTCACGGGTAACAGCCACAGCGGAGCATCAGACGTCCTCACCGCCGGTCGGAGTAATATCATCAACATTATCATGCTCACCTGCACCATATAAACCTAGTGAGCCTAAAGGCCCAGCATGCTATATCCGCTAATAACAAGGTACATATAGTAAAACCACATACAAGCACATAAGTGTATGAACATAATTTTCATGACATGCGTGCATTAAAAGATCTTAAAACGTTAAATCATGCTGCAGTCGTACATAAATCATCATAACATATAGGTTAAGGCATAACATAATACATAACATAACTTAAAAGAACATGCGAGTCGTATCCATGAAGTGAGAGCCGTTAAAATTCGATTGATCAATCTATAAACCAACGTACGTGGCGGTGTGGTTCACCCGACCTTACCTCGGGATCCCTATATGTCACACCTCTATGCTTGCCACTTCACCATGTCGTGATCACATGGATCCATAGGCTCATAATCGTTATACATTAACAGGGGATCCCCGGGCCCGGCTACCCGGCTAACTCCCATCGTTACTTTGCCCCACAACACTTCAATTTCCCAAAAATTTTCATTCATGCCTTAACATAATTTAAACTTTCATGATGCATGCGTTTCATAAAAATCATGCGACTTAAAATCGGAGAAACTTGCAATTTTCGGCCACCAAGGAGAGTATGGTGTCTGAAGTTGGCTGATGAGAGGAGGTCTAGGGCAAATTTTCGAGTTTAGGTGGAGGGTGTGTGAAAAAATGGGCTAAAAAGCCCTTCCACCTTGTTTTATTTAAAAAAATATAAGCCCATCATTATACTAGCACATCCCCTAATTAAAAAGGCTTAAAAACATTTAAATATCAGCCCCCAAGCCTTTAATTTTCGTAAAATAAGGCCTCAATTTTAAAAGTGTCATAAAAGTCATAAAAATGGCCCGTATAGGCGAAAAACGGGTCCTCCTCGGTAATTGTGCATAAAATCTCATTTTCTTGGAAATTGTGCATAAAATAAAAATATTTTGCTTTAAAATATGTCTAAGTGCTAAAACATTAAAATATTTTCGATTTGGTCGACTCCGGACTCGTCCCCGCTTATCGGTCTCAAACCGTACCGTAAAGCGATAAGCACACGTAGAGCATAATATCATCACATAAACACATACATGACATGAAAATCATATAATCATAAGGTTTTCCTCCTATTCATGCATTCAATTCACGTAATTAGGATTTCCGGGCGTTACAACTCTCCCCCACTTATAGAAATTTCGTCCTCGAAATTAAGTTACGTACCGAAAAGCTCTGGATAGCGCGTCCGCATATCGGACTCGGTCTCCCAGGTAGCCTCATCTGCCGAGTGATTCTGCCACCGGACCTTGACCATCGGAATCCTTCGTGCTCTAAGCCTGCGCTCCTCTCGCGCTAATATCTGAACTGGTCGCTCCTCGAAAGATAAGTCTGGCGCCAACTGAAGCGGCTCAAAGTCCAGCACATGAGATGGGTTCGGGACGTACTTCCGTAACATCGAGATATGGAACACGTTATGCGCTGCTGACAGACTGGGTGGTAGTGCTACACGATATGCTAACGTACCGACCCTCTCCAAGATCTCAAACGGTCCAATGAATCTCGGACTAAGCTTGCCTCTCCGGCCGAAGCGCATCACGCCCTTCATAGGCGATATCCTCACAAATACATGGTCCCCTACTGCCAACTCCAGATCTCGCCGTCTACGATCGTCATAACTCTTTTGACGACTCTGAGCTGTCCTCATCCGATCTCGTATCCTGGTCACAATATCAGCTGTCTGCTGTACCATCTCTGGTCCAGTCAAAATCCTCTCGTCAACCTCATCCCAATGCACGGGAGACCTACACCTCCTCCCGTACAAAGCCTCATAAGGAGCCATCCCAATCGACGCCTGAAAACTGTTATTGTACGTGAATTCTACCAAGGGCAACCTAGAATCCCACGCACTCTGAAAATCTATCACACAGGCTCGCAGTAAATCCTCTAGAATCTGGATGACTCTCTCCGACTGACCGTCTGTCTGCGGGTGAAAAGCCGTACTGAATGATAGCTTGGTCCCCAATGCAGCATGCAAGCTCCTCCAAAACGCAGAAGTAAACCTGGAATCCCTATCTGACACAATAGAGACTGGTATGCCATGCAGCCTGACAATCTCCTAATGTATAGCTCTGCGTACTGCGTCAATGTGAAAGTGGTCTTCACCGGTAGGAAGTGTGCGGACTTGGTGAGTCGATCCACAATCACCCAAATCGCCGTAAAGCCTCTGGGACTCCTGGGTAAACCAACCACAAAATCCATCGTGATGTTCTCCCATTTCCACTCAGGGATAGGGAGTGGCTGTATTAACCCTGCTGGTCTCTAGTGCTCTGCCTTGACCTGCTGACAAGTCAAACACTCTGATACAAATTGTCCGATATCCCTCTTCATCCCTGGCCACCAGTAAAGTGTCTGCAAATCCCTGTACATCTTCGTACTCCCTGGATGAATGGAATACGTCGATGCATGGGCCTCTGATAAGATCTCAGCTCTCAACTGCTCAGTGCTGGGTACCCACATGCGACCCCTGAAATGGACTATCCCATCCTCAACTGTGTACAAACCCCGTCCTCTACCCTCATCTCTCTGTCTCCACTACTGTAACTGCTCATCTGCAGCCTGGCCATCCCTAATCCGATCTCGAAGAGTCAGCTGAACTGTGAGTGCTGCGAGGCTAGGCGCACGTCCTACTGAATAAAACTCCAACCCAAATCTCTGAATCTCAGTCTGTAGTGGTCGCTCAACTGATAAACACGACACCACTGAAGTCTTCTGGCTCAAAGAGTCTGCTACCACATTATCCTTACCCGGATGGTAGCTAATGTCACAGTCATAGTCCTTCACCAACTCTAGCCATCTGCGCTGCCTCATATTCAGCTCCTTCTAGGTGAAGAAGTACTTGAGGCTTTATGATCGGTGAAAATCTGACACTTCTCGCCGTAAAAATAGTGTCTCCAAATCTTTAGTGCAAACACTACAGCTGCAAGCTCCAGATCATGCATCGGATAGTTCTGCTCATAACTCTTCAGCTGTATCGACGCATAAGCGATAACCTTACCTCCCTGCATCAGAATCGGATAGTTCTGCTCATAACTCTTCAGCTGTATCGACGCATAAGCGATAACCTTACCTCCCTGCATCAGAACTGCACCCAAACCTCTCAAAGAAGCATCCGTATAAACCACGAACTCCTCGTGGTCCACTGGCATAGCTAACACTGGTGCTGAAGTAAGGGCCTCCTTCAGCTGATCAAAGCTCCTCTGACAGTCGGCGCTCCACACATACTTCGCATTCTTCTTGGTCAAGGCTGTCAAGGGCACTGAAATAGAAGATAAGCCCTTGATGAACTTGCGATAGTAACCTGCCAAGCCCAAGAAACTGCGAATCTCCGCTGCATTCTTCGGAATCCCCCAGTTCTGCACTGCTTCCACTTTCGATGGGTCAACAGAAATCCCATCTCTCGACACAATATGCCCCAAGAAAGCCACCTTCTCTAGCCAAAACTCGCACTTGCTGAATTTGGCGTATAACTTGTGCTCCCTCAAGGTCTGCAAAGCTGCCTGCAAGTGTTGTCTATGCTCCTCAAAGATCCTCGAATATATCAGAATATCGTCGATGAACACAATGATGAACTGGTCAAGATACTGTCTGAATACCCTGTTCATCAGATCCATGAAAATCGCTGGGGCGTTCGTCAGACCAAACGGCATCACCAAGAACTCCTAGTGGTCGTAGCGTGTCCGAAAAGCAGTCTTGGACACGTCCTCATCTCTAAATCTCAGCTGATGATAGCCGGATCTCAGATCAATCTTTGAGAACACTGAAGCTCCCTGCAACTGATCGAATAAATCCTCAATCCTCGGGAGTGGATATTTGTTCTTCACGGTAACTCTGTTCAACTCCCGGTAGTCAATACACAACCTCATGCTACCATCCTTCTTCTTCACAAACAGAACTGGCGTGCCCCATGAAGAGAAACTAGGGCGAATGAACCCCTTGTCAAGCAATTCCTGAATCTGCTCTTTAAGCTCCTTCATCTCGGTAGGAGCTAATCGATACGGTGCCTTAGAGATAGGCACGGTACCTGGCATAAGCTCAATAGAAAACTCCACCTCTATCGCTGGTGGAACTCCTGCAACATTGTCGGGGAATACATCTGCGAAATCCCTGACTACCTCCACATCAGACAACGAAGGGCCTGCTGAATTTCCTGGAGCAGTAATACTGGCCAAGAATGCCTGACATCCATGCTCCACCAGCTTCCTGGCCTGCAAGAAGGATATGAATCTAGGCTTCCGCGGTCTCCTAGCTGCCTTAAATAAGAAGGCCTCCTACCCTGGCGGTCTGATAGAAATGGTCCGCCTCTGAAAATCAATCACTGCTCCAAACTCTGTCAGCCAATCCATGCCTAGGATGAGATCAAATCCTGACATCGGAAATACCACTAGATCTTCTTGGACTGCATGATCCTGGAACATCATCGTCAACCCCTGAACCACGCTGGTCGTCGTCAAATCCTCTCCTGACGGAACCGTCACTGCGAGAGCCATACCCAAGCTCTCCGGCGTAATACCCATCCTATGCGTGAACGCACTCGAAATAAACGAGTGAGTCGCCCCTGAGTCTAGTAGTGCAAGGGTAGTAATGCCAAGCACACGAATCTCGCCTGAAACGGACACAACACACAGGCACGCGCTTACAATTAAACTAGGTCTCAACAGGTAGTTCAGATGCCTAACACATATTCTAGGTTAGCTAGCCCTACAGTCCAAGTTCGCATAGAAGTCCTAGAAGGCATATAGATCTACTAAGTTCAACCAGTCTAAGGTATGATTCTCCTAGTAGTGTTCTACTCCGCATGCAATCCATTCACAGCAAATACTAAACTCACAAATCATAAAAATGACAGAAATCTTAAAGAGAAATACCCGTAAGTAAAGTAGTGTCTGGGTCTGCCTCCTCTGTCTGCATCACAAAGACACGACCAGTGGTGTGTCTCTTCTTCGGGCAATCCCTGGAAACGTGTCCCGGTTCCTTGCAATGATAGCACTTTCCTGATCCTGTCATGCACGGTCCCGGATGCTGCTTGTTGCATTCCTTGCAGGTCTGATATGTCTGATATCCTCCGGGCTTAGGGGCGCGGCCCCCCTGCTGCTGTGGCCTCTGCTGGCCCTGTGGTCTATGCTGCTGTCCCTGCTGAGTTGGGCCCTTAGAAGGCCCCTGATATGGTTTCTTCGCTGGAGGATGCGAAGACTGGCCCCTGACGGGCGGCTGAAACTGACTCTTCCTCTGAAAGTCCTCCCTCATGTCCTTCCGGCCCTTCTCGGACCGGTAAGCCCTGTTCACCGCCACCACATATGTAGTCACGTCCGCCATGTTGACATCATGGCGGATGTCAGGTCGCAGCCCATCAGTAAACTGCCTCAACTTCTCGCTCTCCACAGTAGCAATCGCGGGTACAAAGGGACATCCCCGCTCAAACTGCTAAACATAATCTGCGACAGACTTGTCTCCCTGTCGGAGACTCATAAAATCCCGAATCAGCTGGATCCGGGCATCCACAGTGAAATACTTCTCAAAGAAGACCTTCTTGAAATCTTCCCAAGTCAAGCTCTCCCGATGTAGTCCAACCATTGTGCTCTTCCACCAAAGAGCGGCGTCTGCCTTCAGCATGAAAATCGCACAACGGACCTTATCCGCGTCCGTCAGCCCCATGAAATCATAGATAGTCTCCATGGATCGAATCCACTCCTCAGCAACGAGTGGGTCGGTGGTACCAGCAAACTCCTTGGGTCCCTTCTTGCGTAACCTCTCAGCAATATCTTCCTCATGCGACTTCCCGTCGGATCGCTCCGTCTGACGCTCCAACAGCCTAGTAATCTCGGCTAACATCTCCACGTTAGCCCTCTCAAACGGCGTCATCTGGACTGGTGGTGGTGGAGGCAAGTCGTCATCCTGCTGGTGCTCTCTGATGCGACGGGGAGGCATTGTTCTGGTACACCAAAGCCTTATAACGTAAATCTAAGTGCATGACTAGGCGTCTAACCCTTAAAATCTAATGTAGAACTAAGGCAAATATAACATGCGGCATGCAACATAAATATAAATCATAAAATAAAACTCACAGACTGGCAGTGCGACCTCCGAGCTCCATGCAGCAGGCTAGTACCACACCAGAACCACCGCTCTGATACCAAGTTGAAACATACTAAACCTCTAATTTTTTTTTTAGCCGACGTGGAATAACATTTAATAAAAGCTATAAATAATAAAACATAACTTCATGCATTTAAAATAACATCTCAACAATCGATAAAACGACTGCAAATCCTTAATCCACGTCTCCCAAGCTAATCATAAAAATCAGAGTACTCAAAAACTGTTTGCGGAAAAACTGAACATGTTTAAAAGTAGGTAACATGAAATAACTAAGTGGTCACGGGGTAACAGCGGCAGCGGAGCATCAGACGTCCTCACCGCCGGTCGGAGTAATATCATCAACATTATCATGCTCACCTGCACCATATAAACCTAGTGAGCCTAAAGGCCCAGCATGCTATTGTTAGAGTAGATGCCCAACTGGCCAAATTGTGGCGTGTGGGTTTTATAGACTCTTGTATGAAACGATCTTTATATATGATATTCGCATTTTGTTTATGTCATTCTTTATCTTCATTATGATTATATAATGTTTACAATTGTGTTGGATAAATACCTAGAATACACCATAGTGTATGTTAGATGTGATAGTGGGTATGACGGCTATCATGAAACACATCTAATAATCACTGTGTATTCTGAACTTGTTCTTAGTCGATTGGGCCGTCAAAATGAGGATAAGGCCGCCCGAGCTTGAGACTAGCATCTGCGATGCGAAGTACCATGTTTCATTGGTAGGGAACATTGTGATGTTCTGAGCATGCAGATGGGTAGTGACCTGGTGATCTATCGAACTACCCTCGTTCGGACTTTCCAAGTGGTTACCATTTGTCGAGTGGATAAGTCCGAGGTCTTGGTTGTACTGATTAGTCCTCAC
>KV002555.1:271110-282843 GCA_001598015.1 Dorcoceras hygrometricum
AACTAGGTAACACATTTACCTAAAACACTTCTAGTACTCTGGCCAGAGATTTATACACTATTATCCCCTCAGATAGCATAGGATATCCACGCATGTCTGCGAGCGGTGAATCCTAGACAACGATGTATCGACTCCTACATGCATCGGGGTCTCACCCAATCCCGACGCCTAACGACCCCAAGTGAGTCGGCAAACGGGCCAAAGTGAGACGCCTATCATGTAGAGTCTCAATGACATTTCGAGTCGTGAGGACTAATCAGTACAACCAAGACCTCGGACTTATCCACTCGACAAATGGTAACCACTTGGAAAGTCCGAACGAGGGTAGTTCGATAGATCACCAGGTCACTATCTATCTGCATGCTCAGAACATCACAATGTTCCCTACCAATGAAACATGATACTTCGCATCGCATATACTAGTCTCGAACTTGGGCGGCCTTATCTTCATTTTGACGGCCCAATCGACTAGGAACATGTTCAGAATACAGTGACTATTAGATGTGTTTCATGATAACCGTCATACCCACTATCACATCTAACATACACTTTAGTGTATTCTAGGTCTTTACTCAACGAAATTGTAAATCATCATACACACAATGAAAGTAAAGAATGCCATATGAGTAAATGCGAATATCATATATAAAGATTGTCTTATACAAGAGTCTATAAACCCACACGCCACAAGTTGGCTAGTTGGGCATCTACTCTAACAGCACCAACCAGTGGCGCATCAATGGGCGAGGCGAGCGGCGATCGTGCGCCATCCAGCGAGCAATGGCTGGCCACCAAGCGCGACACGGCGTCCAGCATCGGCGAGACGCAGAGGCCACCACGTGCAATCTTCGCGCAACGAGGTGCACGAGACCAGCGCTCAACGATTGCGCAGCTGCATGCGAAGCGGCGTGCGCGTCTTGGTCACCATGCGCTGGACATGGCCAGCGGTCGCGCGCCATGCGCGGCCAGCGCGCAGGCATCGTGGCCAATGTGACATCGATTTTGCTTCGTTTAGATTCTGAAAAATTGAAAGTTAGATACAATATGGCACAGTTGTATTGATCAGATCCGAACCTTGGCTCTGATACCACTGTTTGGGAACCGCGGCGGATCCGGATCACGCCTCCCGGCGAGGCAGCGGAAGAACAAAACCAATGTGACATCGATTTTGCTTACATTTAGATTCTGAAAAATTGAAAGTTAGATACAATATGGCACAGTTGTATTGATCAGATCCGAACCTTGGCTCTGATACCACTGTTTGGGAACCGCGGCGGATCCGGATCACGCCTCCCGGCGAGGCAGCGGAAGAACAAAATTTTGCCGGGAGACGATCAATACAATTCAATAAACAAACAGTCTATGACATTCATAGGGTGTTTCTCGGGGTTACCTTTCTGGCAACTCGTGCCTGGCTCCGACCAGTATCGCAAGGAAACCGGCACTTCACGGTAGATGGTGGTAGACTACGTCAATCAGGTCCACGACCGGATACGAGACTCCTTCGTCAACCTGCACTAGAAGGCCTGACGAGATCGGCGCGGACGGATTATCCTCGTCAAGATGGCCGGAACAATTTCCGGCGAGGGAGGCGGCGGCGGCGGCGGCGGCGGCTTTGAGAGAGAGGAGGGAGGCGGCCGAAGCTCTTAGGGTTAGGGTTTGTGAGTGTTATGAGTTAAGTCACTTGGTTATGAAGCCTAAGTCTATATTAAATAGACTTAGTGATGGACTTGGACCGGCCCAACGGGCCCGGGTCCAACGGATGAACATTCAGTTCATCCCCATCACCGTGACTTCATCGTAAATCCAATCGCCGATCAGATCAGACCGATCGACTCAGTTTCCAAAACTGAATACTATGATCTGAAAAACCATTTTTCAGAACCCCAGTGCAAAATGACCGTTTTGCCCCTCAACAGCGGGAAATCACGATTTGACCCTTGTTGACTTTTAGGAAGACGCACTCCCCCCCTCTTATCATGCTCAACACATTGAGCTGAGTATCCGTGCGGGAATCTCGAATCCAGTACTTGTGTGACCCTCAATGGTTCAGGGATACAGCTAGCCGTGGGCCCACAACCATTGTGGCTCCGGAATCACAATTCCAGACTTGCCCATCGGATCATGGTAAGAGCGTCTAGCAACATCGCCCCATGATCCCCTAGGTATCACTGATAGTGCCTGCAAGAACCAGTTGGTCGTGGTTAGCGTACAGTACGGTCCTTTCAATCCATATATCCCGATCAGATCAACGACCATTGATAAATCGAGATTCACTATAGATCCGATAGCTATGCGCACATCTTAGAGATCTAATAGTGACATCGCGATAACTAGGTAAACACATTTACCTAAAACACTTCTAGTACTCTGGCCAGAGATTTATACACTATTATCCCCTCAGATAGCATAGGATATCCACGCATGTCTGCGAGCGGTGAATCCTCGACAACGATGCATCGACTCCTACATGCATCGGGGTCTCACCCAATCTCGCCGCCTGATGACCCCAAGTGAGTCGGCAAACGAGTCAAAGTGAGACGCCTATCATGTAGAGTCTCAATGACGTTTCGAGTCGTGAGGACTAATCAGTGAAACCAAGACCTCGGACTTATCCACTCGACAAATGATAACCACTTGGAATGTCCGAACGAGGGTAGTTCGATAGATCACCAGGTCACTATCTATATGCATGCTCAGAACATCACAATGTTCCCTACCAATGAAACATGGTACTTCGCATCGTAGATACTAGTCTCATGCTCGGGCGGCCTTATCCTCATTTTGACGGCCTAATCGACTAGGAACATGTTCAAAATACACAGTGACTATTAGATGTGTTTCATGATAGCCGTCATACCCACTATCACATCTAACATACACTTTAGTGCATTCTAGGTCTTTACTCAACGCAATTGTTAATCATCATACAACACAATGAAAGTAAAGAATGCCATATAAATAAATGCGAATATCATATATAAATATTATTTCATACAAGAGTCTATAAACCCACATGCCACAAGTTGGCTAGTTGGGCATCTACTCTGACACCTTCCTGCTCAAAGCATCGGCCACTACGTTCGATTTTCCAGGCTGGTACTTAATCTCACAGTCAAAATCCTTTAGCAGCTCCATCCATCGACGCTGTCTCATGTTCAAGTCAACCTGCGAAAACAAATACTGCAAACTTTTGTGGTCGGAGTACACTACAAACTGCTCGCCATACAGGTAGTGACGCCAGATCTTCAACGCAAAGACCACCGCTGCTAACTCCAAATCATGGACTGGGTAATGAGTCTCGTGCGATTTCAACTACCGCGAGGCATACGCAATGACTCGACCATTCTGTATCAACACACAACCCAATCCATTGAGCGAAGCGTCAGAACAAACAACGAATCCACCTGAACCATACGGCAGAGCAAACACAGGCGCAGTAGTCAATTTTTCCTTAAGCAGTTGAAAGGCATTCTCACACTGCTCAGACCACACAAACCTCTTGTCCTTCTGGGTCAATTGAGTCATCGGCTTCGCTATGCTAGAGAATCCCTCTATGAAACAACGGTAATAGCCAGCCAGACCAAAAAAACTACGAATGTCGGACACATTTCTGGGACGCTCCCAGTTCAGAACTGCATCAACCTTAATGGGATCCACAGAAATCCCCTCGGCTGAAATGACATGACACAGGAATACAACGCGATCTAGCCAAAACTCGCACTTGGAAAATTTCGCATACAACTGCTGCTCTCTCAACCTCTGCAGAACAATTCCCAAGTGCTCTTTGTGCTCCCTCGGAGTCTTAGAATTAATCAAGATGTCATCAATAAAAACAATCACAAACTGATCTATGAACTCTCTGAAAACTCGGTTCATCAGATCCATAAAGACTGCAGGCGCGTTGGTCAATCCAAACGGCATCACCAAAAACTCAAAGTGTCCGTATCTCATACGAAATGCAGTCTTTGCGACATTTTGATCCCTCACTCTCAGCTGATGGTACCCGGAACGAAGATCAATCTTTGAATACACCGCAGAACCTTGCAACTGATCAAACAGATCATCGATTCTCGGCAACGGGTACTTGTTCTTGACTGTCGCTTTGTTCAGCTGGTGAAAATCAATGCACATCCGCATTGAGCCATCCTTCTTCTTCACAAACGATATGGGCGCTCCCCACGGTGACATACTAGGTCGGATAAAACCCTTCTCCAGCAAATCTCTAACTGCACCTTGAGTTCCCTCAACTCCGCAGGCGCTAGACGATAAGGAGCACGAGAAATAGGAGCTGTGCCAGGCACCAGCTCTATGCTGAAGTCAATCTCCCGCCCCGGAGGAAAACCAGGAATCTCCTCCGGAAACACGTCGGGAAAGTGTCGCACCACGGGAACGTCTCTGAGCTGAACACGGGAAGAATAAGACACATCCAAAGCGTAGATCATAAAGCCAGCATTCTCCAAAGACAATAAGCTGAACATCTCTATCGCGAAAACCAACGAGATCTTCGATCGAGAATCCTGGCCGTAGAAGTCCCACTTCTCGCCAGACAAAGGCCTAAAACGCACAATCCCATGGAAGCAATCCACGGAGGCCCTATAGTTGGACAGCACATCCATCCCAACTATGCAATCGAAATCCCAAAGCATCAAACGGATCAAGCTTGCCACCAGCACATGCTCACCAAACCGCAACACGCCATCCAACAAAACCTCCTGGGAGAACAGGCTCACACCACCAGGGGTAGAAATAGAAACAGCATCGCGCAAAGAAATGGTACACAGACCATGCTCAACAACAAACAAATCAGAAATAAACGAATGCGATGCACCGGTGTCAAACAACACACGCGCGGGAAAATCGAAAACAAAACAAGTACCTGAGATCACCCGACTCGGTGTCTCCTCCGCCTGCTCCCTAGTGATGGCGTTGACCTGAGCATGCTGGGGTCCAGAGTAGAAAGGCTGAGACGACTGCCCAAAATGCAAAGGACCAGGCTGCTGAAACGGCCTGAACGGAGTCTCACCCAACTGAGGCTGCTAAAACTGAGGGGAACGACCCCTAGACTGACCTCCACGACCCTGAGGCTGGGCCACGGTCTGCTGTGATCTAGCTGAGGGACACACTCTCGCAAAATGCCCGTACTGACCACAAAGGTTGCAGGAGCCCTGCACACCTACACACTGCGTGGAAAAATTCTTTCCACCGCAAAAGCCACAAAACTCAGTCCGAGATCCACTGCTACTCGAACTGCCAGAACCAGAAGAGCCAGAACCCGACTTCTTCTTGAACTGTTGACCTCGGGGTTGAAACCTCTGACGGCCAGACTGCTGTGCCACCTGTGGCTGCTGCTGCTGCTGGGGCTGATAGGCTGACTGGGAGGACTGTGAAGACTGTGCTCCCTGAATAGCAGGACGACCACCCTGCACTGCCTGCTGCCTACGATCACGACGACTACGCAAACCTTCCTCAATATCAATAGCAGCATCCACTGCCTCAGCATAACTCTTGGGCTTACTGGTAAGCACCATCTGATACAATTCTTCATTCAAGCCCTCAAGAAATCGAGTCCGCTTGGCCCTCTCCCGGCCAGAAACATGGGGAACGTACGCCAACAGAGAAGAAAACTTCCTAGCATACTCCCTAACAGTCATGGAGCCCAGCTCCAGATGGTCGAACTCCCGCTCCCGGGCGTTCACATAAGATTCGGGCACATACTCCTGCCGGAAAGTAGTACAGAAACTGTCCCAAGTGATTCCAACTCCGGTCTCCACTAGGGTACTCGAAGCGCCTCTCCACCAGCGCTCTGCGGCCTTCCTAAGCAAAAGGGTCACCAAACTCAAACGGAGATCATCATCATACTGACATCGATCGAAGAGAGAAATGATGTTCCGGAGCCACGAGTCCGCATCCTCACTGGACTCATCACCGTTAAAGGCTGGAGGGTTCATCCTCTGAAACCGAGCGATCACCACATCAATCCTCTCTACCGGAGGCGCCGTAGCCGCAATCTCTTCTTCCTCACTACTCTCACGAGTCTGAGTACGAGCACTATACCGATCCTCATTCTGTCCTCCTGACTCCTGAAACTGCCCCTACCTCTACCACGACAGGATCAAGCAAAACAGAACAGATACGGCATAGATAGCATACAACACAAAAATATGCAGCACGTAATCACATAAGTCAAGCACATGCAACACACAACACTGTGCCTAGACTCGAGTGTGATCAAAGAAATTGAGCTTATCCCAGCTTAATCTCTGATATAAAAAATGTCAAGCCTCGTGCTCTAAACAGAGTAAAAACACCAAAACACATGCGGAAGCTATCAAAATGCGGGTAAAATTTTTGCATTTAGGCCTGACTATTTAAAACATATAATTTAAAATAGCGCAATACTTAAAATAGATAACCCAGCTTCCAAAACCAAGGTAAAGCAATATAGCATACCACAAAAACAAGTATCAGACTCCAACAATCAAATACACCAACGAAGCACAGGGCATCTCCCCGGCTAACTGGACTGATACATATAACTATACTATACGTAACTGGGATACTCTAACCACCTCCTGGGGCGCCACCAGCTAGGTTAAAACCACGACCAGCTGTAAAACCTGGATTTCCTGAAAACAACACAACCAAGGAAAACAACCAAGCCCCAGAGGGACATGGGGTCAAACCCCAGTACGGAGAGCAAATGAAATAGCTAAAAGAAAGCATAAGATAAAATGCAGATTCTATGCATGAGACACCGGATAACAACAGAAGGCTACGACCAACAAGGGAGTCAAGGAACTCAAACATAGCTCCACGAGATCAACAACGAACAGTGGCCACGGGGTGAGATCAAAGTGTGGTAATGAGCTACTCGCCTTGACACTCCACCCAAATACCAGATGCATCAAACAACTCAACATGCCGTTGCCTCGCCCATGAACCTATGGCAGTTAACCACTCGGCAAACAACAGCAATACAACAGGATACAAAGCAATGGCTGCAACAGAAATATGAATGCAATATGGGAAATGCGTGTATGCATAAACAATCGAGAGCAGCTAGCATAACACAATGCAACAGCTATCAACACAGCATTCATATCCACCGAAACAATCCCAGCAATCTCACTATTAAATCTCACGCCAATTCTGTTGGCATACGGTGCGGATCCGGATCCCACTTCCCGGGGGCGCAAGCGGAAAAACAAAAAATTGGCCCGAAAAAGTGTTCAATACATCAAAATAAATCTAAAAACATACATAGGGTGTTCATAGATTGCTACCTCGCTGCGGTCTTGGAGCCTGGCTCCAACAGATTTACAAGAAAAGTGGCTCTTCACGGTAGGCGGCGGTAGATCCTCCAATCAGGTCCACGACCGGATTCAATCTTCCTCCGTCAATATGCACTAGAAGACTTGACGGATTTTCCATGGACGGAATCACCTCGAAGAGACGATCGGAACAAGTTCGATCACCCTATGGACGGCGGACGGCGGAGCACGGCGGTCGGCCGAGAGGGAGGAAGGGGGGCGGCGCCTTTTGTGTGGTGGAGGCTAGGTTTAGTTGTGTAGTGTGTGATTAATTAGCCCTAGATGTAACTCATATAATTATAAGTTAATCATGGGCTTGAACCGGCCCATTGGACTTGGGTCTGGCCCAAGTCCATATGAACATTCGGTTCATTTAAATCACTACGGTTTCATCATAACTCCGATCGACGATCAGATCAGACCGATCGACTCAGTTTCCAAAACTGAATATTATGATGTGAAAAACAATTTTTCAGATTCCTAGTCCAAAATGACAGTTTTGCCCCTCAACAGCGGGAAATCGCTATTTGGCCCCTGTTGACTTTTAGGAAGTCGCACTCCCAATTCCCAAAAATCCTCCTCAAGTGCTCAACATATTGAGCTTAGTTTCCGTGCGGGAATCATGAATCCGGTACTTGTGTGACCCTCAATGGTTCAGGGATACAGCTAACCGTGGGCCCACAACCATTGTGGCTCCGAAATCACAATTCCGGACTTTCCCAATGGATCATGGTAAAGCGCCTAGCAACATCGCCCCATGATCCCCTAGGTATCACTGATAGTTCCTGCAAGAACCAGTTGGTCGTGGTTAGCATACAGTACGGTCCTTTCAACACATATATCCCGATCAGATCAACGACCATTGGTAAATCGAGAGTCGCTAGAGATCCGACAGCTATGCATACATCTTGGAGATCGAATAGTGACATCGCGAGTGTAACTAGGCAAATCCATTTACCTAAAATACTTCTAGTACTCTGGCCAGAGATTTATACACTATTATCCCCTCAGATAGCATAGGATAACCACGCATGAGAGCGAGCGGTGAATCCTCGACAACGAATCATCGACTCCTACATGCATCGGGATCTCACCCAATCCCGCCGCCTAATGACCCCAAGTGAGTCGGCAAACTGGTCAAAGTGAGACGCCTATCATGTAGAGTCTCAATGAAGTTTCGAGTAGGGAGGACTATGTTAGAGTAGATGCCCAACTAGCCAACTTGTGGCGTGTGGGTTTTATAGACTCTTGTACAAACAGTCTTTATATATGATATTCGCATTTTGTTATATGGCATTCTTTACTTTCATTATGTGTGTAATGATTTACAATTGTGTTGAGTAAAGACCTAGAGTACACTTAAGCGTATGTTAGATGTGATAGTGGGTATGACGGCTATCATGAAACACATCTAATAGTCGCTGTGGAGGATAAGGCCGCCCGAGTTCGAGACTAGTATCTGCGATGCGAAGTACCATGTTTCATTGGTAGGGAACATTGTGATGTTCTGAGCATGCAGATAGATAGTGACCTGGTGATCTATCGAACTACCCTCGTTCGGACTTTCCAAGTGGTTACCATTTGTCGAGTGGATAAGTCCGAGGTCTTGGTTACACTGATTAGTCCTCACGACTCGAAACGTCATTGAGACTCTACATGATAGGCGTCTCACTTTGACCCGTTTGCCGACTCATTTGGGGTCATAAGGCGTCGGGATTGGGTGAGACCCCGATGCATGTAGGAGTCGATGCATCGTTGTCGAGGATTCACCGCTCGCAGACATGCGTGGATATCCTATGCTATCTGAGGAGATAATAGTGTATAAATCTCTGGCCAGAGTACTAGAAGTGTTTTAGGTAAATGTGTTTACCTAGTTACACTCGCGATGTCACTATTCTGATCTCCAAGATGTATGCATAGCTATCGGATCTATAGCGATTCTCGATTTACCAATGGTCGTTGATCTGATCGGGATATATGGATGAAAGGACCGTACTGTACGCTAACCACGATCGACTGGTTCTTGCAGGAACTATCAGTGATACCTAGGGGATCATGGGGCGATGTTGCTAGACGCTTTACCATGATCCGTTGGGCAGGTCCGGAATTGTGATTCCGGAGCCACAATGGTTGTGGGCCCACGGCTAGCTGTATCCCTGAACCATTGAGGGTCATACAAGTACTAGATTCGAGATTCCCGCATGGATACTCAGCTCAATGTGTTGAGCACGAGAAGAAGATTTCGGGAAGTGCGACTTCCTAAAAGTCAACAGGGGTCAAACCGGGGTTTGCCGCTGTTGAGGGGCAAAACGGTCTTTTTGCACTGGGGTTCTGAAAAATGGTTTTTCAGATCTTATTATTCAGTTTTGGAAACTGAGTCGATCGGTCCGATCTAATCGGGGATCGGAGTTACGATGAAGTCTCGGTGGTGGAGATGAACTGAATGTTCATTGTTGGACCCGGGCCCGTTGGGCCGGTCCAAGTCCAACACTCTATTTAATTGTGATTAAGGGACTTGATTACAACACACTTGTGATAACTCTCATAACTAAAACCCTAAACCTAGCACAAAAGCCGCCCCTCATCTCCTCTCCAAGCGCCGCCGCTGCCGATCGTCGCCGGAAAATTGTTTCCGGCCAGTTCGACGAGGAGAATCCGTTCGTGCTGATCTCTTCAGCGCTTCTAGTGCAGCCTGACGAAGGAGTCTCGGATTTGGTCATGGATCGGATTGGCGTAAACTACCACAATCTATCGAGAAGAGCCGGGTTCTTGTAATTCCGGTTGGAGCCAGGCACTAGTGCCAGCAAGGTATTCAATTTTGAACACCCTATGAATGACGATTTATTGAATTGTCTGTTTTTCGTATTGATCGTCTCCCGGCCTTTTCTTTGTTCTTCTGCTGCCTAGCCGGGGGTCGGATCCGGATCCCCAACATGGGTATCAGAGCCAGTTTTTCCCGGATCTGAATAATATGTATTGCCTGTATTGTATCTATCATCTTAAATTTCAGATCGGAAAACCAAAAATCGGGAATCGACCGCCCGGCGCCGTCATTGCGCGCGCTGGCCGTGCGCACGCCGCACGAGCGACGGCCGAAGATTGCGCGCCCGTCGCGCATCGTAGGCGACGCGTCGCGCGCCTGGATAAGCGCCGCTGCGCGCCTGGTCGTGCAACGCTGCGCGAGCGGCGGCCGGATGGCTGTTTTTTTGCGCAAGCCGTTGCGCACGTTGGCCGACCGCTTGCCACTCGATTGCGCCGCCCTGCTACTCATCCGGAGCACTGGTCGCACATGCTTCCCAACGGTGGGCGACGCTTGGCGCCGCTGCTGCATCGACTGGTCGAGCGCTGGGTGCACGGTGGCTGATGGTTGCGTCGCGCTTGTCGCGGTGTTGCGCGCGCTGCCGCCGTGAATTTTCGTGGTGGTGGCGCCGCCGCCGGCTGGCCGTCGCTCCGGCGATGTCGTGACGGCTGGTCTGATTCTTTCTAGGGTTTAGTTCGGGCCTGTCCCGGACAGCCCGTGAAGTTTCGGGCCGGTGTTGGGGATCCGGATCCGCCCCCCGGCTAGGCAGCGGAAGAACAATAAACAGATACCGGGAGGCGATCAATACGAAAAACAGACAATTCAATAATCGTCATACATAGGGTGTTCAAAGATGAATACCTCTCTGGCACTTGTGCCTGGCTCCAAACGGTGTTTCAAGAACCCGGCTCTTCTCGGTAGATTGCGGTAGTTTACGCCAATCCGGTCCACGACAAGATCCGAGACTCCTTCGTCAGGCTGCACTAGAAGCCCTGACGAGATCAGCACGAATGAATACTCCTCGAAAAACTAGGCCGGAACAATTTCTGGCGAAGTGGGCGGCGGGCGGAGGGCGGCGGCGGGCGGCGCACGGCGGCGGCGAGGAAGAGGAGAGGAGGCGGCGTGTGGAGCAATTAGGTTTAGGGTTGTGAGATGAGTGGAGTTGTGAGTTGCCTTATTGTTAAGTCCAATAATCACAATTAAATAGACTTAACAATGGACTTGGACCGGCCCATCGGGCCCGGGTCCAAATGACGATATCCTTTGCTGCGACTTCATCGTAACTCCGATCGCCGATCAGATCGGACCGATCAACTCAGTTTCCAAAACTGAACGTTATGATATGAAAAACAATTTTTCAGATCATCTAACCCTAAATTGCAAAATGACCGTTTTGCCCCTCAACAGCGTCAAATCCCGGTTTGACCCCTGTTGACTTTTAGGAAGTCGCACTTCCCGAAATCCTCTTCTCGTGCTCAACACATTAAGTTGAGTATCCGTGTGGGAATCTCGAATCTAGTACTTGTGTGACCCTCAATGGTTCAGGGATACAGCTAGCCGTGGGCCCACAACCATTGTGGTTCCAGAATCACAATTCCGGACTTGCCCAACGGATCATGG
>KV002560.1:7844-20992 GCA_001598015.1 Dorcoceras hygrometricum
AGGTCCGTGGCTGGCAACCACGGACCGCATAGCTCTCGCGATCGATCATCCCAATATTTACTTTATATATGTTGATATATAGTTTAATTGAATCCGCATGTTTGCATGTTTTAAATTAGATTTAAATATGCATGAGACCAAAATGTTTTTCAAAATAAAATCCCTCGTTTTAAATTTGATTTAAAACTTATATCAAGATAAACTGTTTATTCGATAAACAAAAGGGTATTTAAATTGTTTTAATTTCCCTACCTTCCATCAACAATGGGTGTACGTCGATGCTACCCGTATACATGGCCCGGCTCATATTATTGAGGGGGTCATGTATGCCGGAAAGCTGTCCACGCCATTGACAATCGTTGTGAGTTCGGTTGGAACTCCCTTTAACGTTGGCTCATATTATTGGGGACGTTAAGGGGACCGTCCTTCACGACTCAACATTGATGGGTCATCTTGACACGTGATAGTAAACGGCGTCATATTATTGGGCCCTTACTGGACGTGAGGTGAATACATGGAGGTTGCACCGGTTGCAATCGGAAACTACCTTTTGGGGGTCATGGATGGCTGATATTATTCGGGTCCATGATCTCTTGATTGGGCTCCGTGTACCCACTAAACAAACTTGCTTTCTCGATTTCATTAGAGGGTGGTGAAATCGTTAAAATAGTGGGAGGGTAATTCATAGAACTAAACTACCATGTTTTATGTCTTAGCATATATCTTATATAGTTAGTGATGTATGTCTGCTTTTCTTTTCAGTATTACTGCATTGTAAAATGGTTTCGATGAAAAACCCACTCGCTGCTATACTGGATAGCAACAGGTTCACCAGTCTGAACTAACAAGACTGGCTCCGCAACCTCAATCTTGTATTGGCTTCGGAGAAACTTCTTTATGCAATAGAGAAGAGTCCTCCGGAGGAAACCCCTGCCGATATCAGCCCTGAGGAGCTGATCACGCTTAAACAATGGAGGGAAGACGAGGTTAAATCTCGATGCTATGTGATGGCGTAGATGTCCAATGAAACGCAACGGCGTTTTGAGAAGACAAAGTATGCTGCTGACATACTTTTTCATCTCAAAGAAATGTATGGGGAGAACTCTCGACATGAGAGGTGAACGGCTGTCAAGGAGCTTATGACAAGCCGCATGCGCGATGGGACTTCGGTCCGCGAGCATGGGGTTCGTATGATTGGGCTCGTTGAAAAGCTGTCGGGCCTTGATGTCGCACTTCCACACGAGCTGTCGGTGGATGTACTTCTCCTCTCGCTACCCGCTGCATTTGACACCTTTGTGGTCAACTTCAACATGAACAAGCTGGCAGCCACCCTTGAAGAGGTGGTTAACATGCTTGTAGTGTTTGAAGGAACCATAAAGAAGGACAAACCCGTCCTCCTTATGGGCTCTTCTGCGAAGAAGGGACCCAGACGCAAGGGAAAGAAGCGTTCTGCCCCTGCGAAGGAGGAAAAGCCCACCAAGAAGCCAAAGGCAAAGGCTTCCAAGCCAAACAAGAGTGAGGATGTTTGCCACCACTGCCACAAGCCTGGGCATTGGAGGAGGAACTGCAAGGAGTACCTCGAGCAGTTGCGAACTGCGAAGGTATGTTCTATATTGAAGTAAATATGTCTCTTAATTCGACTTCTTGGATACTTGATACCGGATGTGGATCTCATATCTGCAATGATTTGTAGGTGATGATAAGAAGCCGACGTCTTAGAGAGGGTGAGACCCACTTGAGGCTTGGCAATGGAGCAAGAGTTGCTGCAGTACCTATAGGAGATGTTTATTTATTTCTGTCTTCTGATTTTAAGTTGTTGTTGAGAAACGTTTTATTTGTTCCCGAATTAATAAAGAACATTATTTCTATTTCTATGCTTGATAGCGATGGATATTCTTGTATGTTTGCTAATTCGATTTGCAATATTTACAAGAATGAATGTTTAATTGGAATTGGGGAACGCGAAAACGATTTATACACCTTAAAATTAAAAGACGTTCCAACTCGCGATGTTGAAGCACATACAACAACGATTAAACGGAAACACGATAACTTGAACCCAGCACAACTTTGGCACACTAGGCTAGGTCATATTTCTCTAAGTAGGATGAACAAGTTAGTTAGGAGTGACATGTTTGATCTGTCAGACATTAACTCCCTACCGACTTGTGAGTCTTGTCTTAAGGGAAAGATGACCAAGCAACCCTTCAAAGGCAAGGGTGAGCGTGCTCAAGGCCTATTGGATTTGATCCATACTGATGTGTGCGGCCCGTTTAATATTGATACTAAATAAGGTCACACATACTTCATCATCTTTATCGACGATTACTCTAGGTATGGGTACTTGTACTTAATGAAGTACAAGTCTGAATCCTTTGAAAGGTTCAAAGAATTCAAGGCTGAAGTAGAAAATCAACTAGACAAAAGTATTAAAGCACTTCGATCCGATCGAGGGGGTGAATACTTGAGTGCTGAATTTCAAGACTATCTGAAAGAGAATGGGATTCTCACACAGTGGACCCCTCCGGCCACATCACAGCTCAATGGTGTAGCGAAGCGTCGTAATCGGACCTTGTTGGACATGGTTCGATCTATGATGAGCTTCACTGAACTTCCCACCTAGTTTTGGGGCTATGCGCTCGAAACGGCGGTAATATTGTTGAACAATGTCCACACTAAGGCAGTGGATAAGACTCCATATGAGATATGGATGGGCAAAACCGCCCAAATACTCATTTACTGAGGATTTGGGTATGTCCTGCTTACGTGAAGCAGGGGGTGAATACTTGAGTGCTGAATTTCAAGACTATCTGAAAGAGAATGGGATTCTCACACAGTGGACCCCTCCGGCCACATCACAGCTCAATGGTGTAGCGAAGCGTCGTAATCGGACCTTGTTGGACATGGTTCGATCTATGATGAGCTTCACTGAACTTCCCACCTAGTTTTGGGGCTATGCGCTCGAAACGGCGGTAATATTGTTGAACAATGTCCACACTAAGGCAGTGGATAAGACTCCATATGAGATATGGATGGGCAAACCACCCAAATACTCATTTATGAGGATTTGGGTATGTCCTGCTTACGTGAAGCAGACAGTGGGAGATAAGCTGGATACGAGATCCATCTTATGCTACTTCATTGGGTATCCAAAGAATTCCATTGGATACTACTTCTACTATCCGAGCGAAACAAAAGTGTTTGTTTCTAGGAATGCCACCTTTATGGAAAGGAAATTTCTACTTGATAGAAAGGGCAAGATAGTAGAACTCAAAGAGGTTCGAGATCCAATCGAAGTACCAAGTGAATCTCCTACACCTCCAGAGCCAGTACCAGAAATGGTCGCACCTAGGAGATCCAAAAGGATTCCTAGGGCTCCTGAGAGATATGGTTTTCTCCTTGAAGATGATCAAGGTGATCAAGTTGTTGGATCTGATCCAATATAATCCGCTGGTCACAAGTTCTTCCCGTTGAAAGGTGTTCTGTAAAGTACCGACAGAGTTGTCCTTGTGTCCTTTACTTTGCAGGCTTTTGTCGTCTTCTGAATAAGTTTGATATGTTCACATCTGAATAGGCTCAGCAGTTGACCTCTATGCTCCAGTTAATCTTCATATCTGATTCGTCAACTGCTTCGCATCTGTGTGTTTTCTTTATTGCTTCTTATCCAGCTTCGATCTTTGATTCAGCTTCTGCTTGCATCTTTTCTTCATATCTGATTGACATCTGATATCGTCTTCTCTTCATTGCTGAACAGACTTCTCTTTACTGCTGAACAGACTTCTCTTTACTGCTGAACAGACTTCTCTTCACATCAGATCTCTCTTCATACTTGATCCAGATTTCTTCTTCACAGCTGATCCATAATTCTCCTTCACATCTGAATTGTTCTTCTGTTCATAGCTGGATCCAGATCTCTTGTGAAACGCACTAAACCTCTAAATTTTTTTTTTTAAAAGCAGATGTGGAATAAACATTTAATAAAAGCTATAAATAAAAACCATAACTTAAAGCATTTGAAAATATCATCTCAACATCCGTTCAAAACTAACAGTAAAGTATCCCAATCCACATCGCACAAGCTAACATAAAAATCAGAGTATTTAAAACTGTTGCGGAAACTGAACATGTTTAAAAGCAATGACATAAAATAACTGAGTGGTCACGGGGTAACAGCCGCAGCGGAGCATCAGAGGTCCTCACCGCCAGTCGAAATAAAATCAGCATCATGCTCACCTGCACCATTTAAACCTAGTGAGCCTAAAGGCCCAGCATGCTCTATCCGATAATAACAAAGTACATATAATAAAACCAAATGTAGGCACATACGTAAAGGAACATAATTTCATGACATGCGTGCGTGAAAGATCTTAAAACAATGAATCATAATGCGGTCATACATAACTTCATCATATAACATATATATATTAAGGCATGGCATAAACATAACATAACTTAAAAGAACATGCGAGTCGTATCCATGAAGTGTGAGCCATAATCGATTGATCAATCTATGAACCAACGTACGCGGCGGTGTGGTTCACCCGACCTTATCTCGGGATCCCTATATGTCACACCTCTTTGCTGCCACTTCACCATGATGTCACACATGGATCCATAAGCTCATACATTAAAACAGGGGATCCCCGGGCCCGGCTACCCGGCTAACTTCCATCATTAAATTTTGCCCCACATCACTTCAATCCCTCAAAATATTTTTCCTTCATGCCTTAACATTTCACAAAACTTTCAAGATGCATGCATTTCATAAAAATCATGCAAATTTAAAAAGCTTGGCCCATCAATATATATTTAATTTCCTTTAAACATTTCATACTCAATTACATAGCATACTACGTATATAATTAAATATAAATTACATATTCATGGGCCTCTACATTTCCTCGGCCCGATCAAGGACTGGTTCAAGCTACTGTCCCACTAACTCTAAGCCCAAAGCCTCAACTAAACTTAAAATAATACTAAACCCAACTCAAACTTGGCCAAACAACAAAGAATCACCCATTTAAAATCATTTGAAAGACTCGGCCCAACACCGTCAAAACAGGCTTAAAACTCATTTAAAATAACGGCCCAAAATCTAACAATTTGACTTAAAATCCAAATTACTTAAAAAAATTTAACAACTTAAATTACTTTTGACTTAAAATCATTGACCCAAAAATCATTTTGACCAAGAATAATTTTGACTTAAAAATGTTTGACTTGACTCGATAAAATAACTTGGACTTTAAAATAAAATTACCCGGATCATAATTAAAATAACTCGGACCGGACTTAAAATATTTGACTCGACACTTGACAAACTCGACCCAGCCCGATTGAACCGACCCATCGGCCCAACCGAACCGGCCCAAGCCCATATCCCAATTACCCTAGCCGCCGCCGCCCCCTTACACGTGACCCGCAGCCTTGCGCCCTTCGGACCTCCACCTCCGGCCACCCTTGGCCGGAGCCTCTCCGGCAGAACCTTCCCCAAGTCCAACCCCAACCATGGTCCAAGCCACGGGTCGAACCATGGCTGAACCAACTCACACGAAGGCTCCCAAGAGGCGACATGCACACGGCTTCACACCCTGCACACGGCCACCACTCCACATATGACCGATGCCTTTGGCTCGACCAAGGGGTCGATCCACCCTCTCCTAATCCTAGGACCGCCCCAAGGCTTCCATGAACGGATCCCCAAGTCCTTGAACCAACCAAAACCGAGTTAGAACAAGAAACAAATCGAAAACGTATCAAAATCGTGATGTATGCATGGATCTCAAACAACACATGATAGATCTAAACAATTCACATATAAATCATGTAAAACCTTTATAAAACAGTATATTATGATCTAGATGGTGAGAAAAGAAGAATACAACATTCCTTGATCGAAGAAGGGAGTAAAGATACGCGTTACCGGAGCGGAGGACAATGGATTAGACCGAACACCTTTGAATTCCAACCAATAATCTGAAAATTTCGACCACCTACTGGGGAAGGAAGGGCTGAAGTCCCTCTAACTAAAAATGCTTAAAAATACTTAAAGTGAAAACTTCAAGCCTCTAATTTTCGTAATATATGGTCTCTCAAATTTAAAAGTGTAGTAAAATTCATAAAAATAGCCCGTATAGGCGAAAAACTGGTCCCCCTCGATAACTGTGCATAAAATCTCATTTTTTTTGAAATGGTGCATAAAATAAAAATTTTTGCTTTAAAATATGTCTAAGGGCTAAAACATTTTCAATTTGGTCGTCTCCAATCTCGTCCCCGCTTACCGGAACTCAAACAATACCGTAAAATGACATGCACAAAGTAAGGCATAAAATCGTCATATAATCACATAACATGACATGTAATCATGCTAACATAAAGTTTTCCCCCTAGTTATGCGCTCAATTTAACGTAATTAGGATTTCTGGGTGTTACATCTTGTATTTAACATCTGACTCAATTGCTCTTGTCTTCAACATCTGATTCAAATGATCTTGTCTTCAACATCTGATTCAACTGCTCTTGTCTTCAACATCTGATTCAACTGCTCTTGTCTTCAACATCTGATTCAACTGCTGAATCGATCTTCTGTCCAACATCTGAATCGATATCTGAATCGATCTTCTGTCCAACATCTGAGTCGATCTTCTCTTCACATCTGAACCAGCTTGCATATTTTCGCATGAGACCAGTGCTACTCCCTCCGAAACGGTCCAACGAGCAAGACTCAATAGCTTTGTTGTTGACCTAAGCTGCTTTTCGACCAAATTCCTTCTTTTAGGCCTCCGAAAATGCGATTTACTATTTTCAGCTCTTGGTCTGCTACAGTATCAGATCTGATTGAGTTACTGTATCAGATTTGATACATCTCACTGCTGCTCAGCTCTCGATGACGTCACGACTGCTGAAATCTTCAATAAGCTTGGATGACGTCACGACTGCTGAAATCTTCAATTCTCTTATATTCTTTCTACTTTGCTAATCCAGCTATGAACTTTTCTGATAAGCACTCGTCTGTCCAGATCTCTCTTGTTGTATTTCCATCTAAAATCTGCACACTTAGTAGAAACATTAGAAACACAATAAAAAGTTTTGTGTAATTCAAAACTCAGATCTGGATCTGTTTACACAGATCCATCAATCTCTCCCTTTTTGATTTACACAAAACTTGGAATAACAAATGCATGATCTAAAAATAGAAGAGTATTTTAACTCTGCATTCATATCTCATATAGAACCTAAGAAGGTAGAAGCGACCTTAGCAGACCTGTTGTGTTTGTTTCTACAGATCAGAATCTAAGTTTTGATTAACACAAAACTTTCTTATATTTGACTAACGGCTTTTGTGCAATGTGCAGTGAACTTGATTGAAGAAACAGGGAGATGTTCAAGCTGGAACAGTGACGGGACGCCCAAGCTGGTCGAGCAAAGAACATCTAAGTTGGAACGGTGAGGGGACGCCAAAGCTTGTCCAACATGAGATGCTATGCAGGGTCTGAAGGAATCCAGAGCGCAGGAAGCGTCAAGCTGGTTCACCAGCTTGATGAGATAGAAGTGCGGTAATCAAGCGCAGTGGGATGAAATGAAGTGCAGAATGACTCAAGCGCAGATCAAGTGCAGCGTACAAGTGCAGTGTTCAAATGCTGTTGCATAGACAAGCGCAGTGATCAAGTGCAGGTCAGATCACTAAGCGCAACTATGATCAGTTCATCATAGGGATCTCAGTACTTGGGAAGACTGAATTAGAACTGATCATTATATCCCAAATAAGATGGGATATATTCACTGGTGTTGGATTGCATCTCAACCAATGAAAGAAAGGTGTGCTTGCCAATGGTTTGGATGAGGTGTCTGAATGGACCAAGTGAACAAGCAAGTACACAATGGCTCTTGATGAGAAGAATAGAGCCGAGCTGATAAACCAGATCAGGAAAGAAAAAACCTGATCAGGGATCCCAGAAGATGGATGCTACGGGGAAGATGATGATGAAGGAGTCAGCGAGCGTGAACAATTTCGATGCCTGTGATGATGTGAAGGCGGATATATGAAGTAAGACTCCTATAATGGAAGAAGCAACCAGCTGGAAAGGAAACCAGCTGAGAAACCAGCTCAGAGAAGCGACCTTCTGAGTATGATGAACAAGGAGGCTCGAAGCTGCTCAAGAGTATGAAAGAACATAACAAGAGCAACTCAAGAGCAGATAAGAAGAGAGCAGCTAGAAGTAGAGACCAGCTCGGATAGCACAAAAGCTGATGCCATCAAATCTACGAGCTGGTGCAAAGAACCAAGCTGGTTAAGGTCGAACCAGCTCAGCAAAACAGAATCAGAGTTCAAGAGCAGAATTGGACAAAACGACAAGCAAAATGATTTGAACACAAGACATTACGCAGACTACTTTTTTAGTGTTCAAATCTATTTGTTGTGTTATCTTCTCAAAGTACAGTGCTCACGTGCTTAAAGTGAAGAAAAGTCTGCAACGCATTTAAAGGCAAAGGACGCAAAGTAAAAAAGTGTCAGAAAACTTTCAACGGCTACAACTTTGTGTCCAACGGATTAATCTCCGCAACAGGCTATAAATAACAAGAGCAGAGCACAAACAAAGTAATGCTAAAAGCGGAGAGAGTGTTGTGCAAGTATAGAACAGAAAATAGAGTAATGCACAACACATAGCAGTGCTCGTCGCAAGTTTTCACTCTCTGTGGCAGCTGGTGTGCAAGCTGGTTCAGTGCTTAGGTGTGAGCTAATGCACTGATGGACTTCAAATAAAAATCAATTCGAGAGCACAATCTCTGGGAAGACATTGGAAAACCAGTTCAGATAGGAGCACTTCCTAGTGTGTGAGATTTTATCTTTGAGAGATTGAGCGTACACTGTAAATCTCAAAAGAGATTCACTCACATATTATTGAGAGAGATGATTAGATTACCTGAGTGAATCAAATTGAAAACTCTCCATTGTAGTTTTTGGACAGAGACAATAAACAAGTGTAGTTGTCTTTTGCACTGAGACGTTAAAGAAGTGTCTGTAGCCTTTTTCACCGAGGCAAGAAGTGATGTTAGACACACAACTTGTGGGCTTAGTGTGCAGTGGTGATTGCTAGGAGTTCTTGCGGCTGCTGGTCGTAGGAGTGGGTTGTAGCGAAGGGTTGCTGCAATCAAAGCCTTCTAGTGGATCCTTCCCGATTGCGGAAGAAGGGGAGACGTAGGAGATTCAGCTCCGAATTTTTATAAACAAATTGCAGCATATTTATTTACTGTTTACTGCTTTTACACTCATGCATTGCATGTTTGTTTACTACGCATAAAACCGTAAATGAGCTTTCGAATATAGAGTTCATTTTGAGTTATTTCCGCATGATTTTAATTATTACTCAATCTGTATCTTGGTGCACAAACATTAAAGAACACTGAGCTATTGCAGCTCAAGATTTGAGGAACCAGATTGTTTGTGTTAAAACTAGCTCGCAGAGCTGCTGGTAATCCGGACCAGCTTGAAGAGCTGTTGGTCCAGCTTCACGCCGATCTAGTTTCACAATCGCGTGCTGGTTTTCAACTCTTAATTTTTTTTAAATGCACGTAACTTACGGGTTTGGTGTTTAGGCTGTGTGAGATCCTACGTGAGTTGTGGCAGAGCTCATGAACACCCCCGGTTTTTCGATCCTAGCAATTGGTATCAGAGCGGGTTGTTCTTGAATAGTACCTTTTTTCTTCGAAAATGTTTTAAACGGTTTTAAAATTTTGTCTACTCTGATAGTCTTTTGAAAGCTTGTGTATGCTACAAAATTTTTAAGGCTTTCAAAACTCATTTTATATGGATATGGGGAGCAATGTCTATTGAATTGCAGAGCAGTTTCTCGAATGGAAAGTGCAGCAATATCTGTTCCAACGAGCTGACAGATTTCGTGATGACTGTGGACGCCAAGATCTCTAGGTTTGGCGAGGCTCTATCCTAGGGAAAAATGGAAGAGATTCTGTAAATTGAATCTTCTATTGCTCATCTGGTCTAAATAAATGAGAACCTTTGAGTAGCATAGATTATGTCTTCAAAATCTCATGCATATGTTCTTATCAAAATGTCGTCCCTCCGAAAATATTTTTTGATAAAATAATCCCATGCTCTTTTTAGGGGGGTTAGTTTTAAATATTAAGGGGAGACTTGATTTCGAAGCCTTTTTGATTCCACAAAAATGGGGAGAAATACTTTTGAGAATAAACAACGTGCATATGTTTATTCAGGTTTTGTGTAAATAAAAAGGGGGAGATTGTTGGATCTGTTTCTATAGATCAGAATCTAAGTTTTGATTAACATAAAACCTAATTATATTTGACTAACGGCTTTTGTGCAATGTGCAGTGCACTTTATTGAAGAAACAGGGAGATGTTCAAGCTGGAACAATGAGAGACGCCCAAGCTGGTCGAGCAAAGAACATCTAAGTTGGAACGGTGAGGGGACGCCAAAGCTTGTCCAACATGAGATGCTATGCAGGGTCTACAGGTGTTAGGATAAAATTTATTAGTTTTGGTGATAACAAAAATAAGACAAGTTGCTTTTGGATAATCAGTTTTCGCATCTAACAGGAGAACATTTATCATTCGACAAGTGATATTTCAGCAGTTGGAGTATTCGTTGGAAATCAGCAGATGGTATGCAATCAGTGGTTAGTTTGTTCTCGAAGATATTCAGCAGATACCTTCTTGAAGAGATAGTCAGCAGATACATTCCTTGCGAGCAATCAGCAGTTGTTCTTGTTTCGATCACAGGTACATATTTGAGTTTTAACGTGTTTTGCTAAGGAGTACTAAACGACAGCTTTCAAGTAAGTTGGAACGATGTCGTTGGAATGCACAGTTATTTATCAGCAGTTGAAAAGAATTCTTGAAGAGAATCAGCAGTTGCTTAGTATATTTCGTTGGAGAATGCAAAACGACAGCGTTTGGTTAAGTTGAAACGACAGCGTATTCAGCAGAAGCATTCCTTAGACGAATCAGTAGAAGCATTCTTTAGAGAAATCAGCAGAAGTATTATTTCAGCAGATGAAGAAAGTTCAGCTGGAGCGCTAAGCGTAGATGACATCAGCAGTGACGTCATCAATCAGCAGGGAGCTACAGAAGAACCAGTCGATGGATGATCCAGACGCAAGAGATGAAGCGACATCGTGCTAAAGATTCAGCAGATGGTTTGTGCGTTGGTCATAATCAGCAGCAGGCTACAATGCATTCAGCAGGAAGCTAAAGCTATCAGCAGTTGTGAAGAGAAGCGCAAGAGATAAAGCGACGACGTACAGGAAGAACATTCAGTCGCAAGCTATAGTGCAACCAGCAGGTACTTCTTCTAAGAGAAATCAGCAGACAGCTACAGTGGAATTTACCAGCAGGTGTTCTTTGAGAATAGCTAAGCGATGTTACCAGAAATCAGTCGTTGAGTTTTACAAAGGACCAGTCGGTGGAAAAACACAAAATTCATATCAGCAGGTAAATTTTCTCATGTGTTTTTCCAGTCGCAGGATTTGAGACGACGAAGTAAAAGCTGGTAAACAGAAGGAATTTCAGGCGCAAACATATAAGAGATTCAAATACGATCATTCACTCAACAAGGAAAATATCTTCAAGATCGTACTATTGCCTGGAATTAAGGAGATAGCGTGTGTACTATTTTGGGTAAATAGTTAGATATACAGAGACCGTTCTTCATTGCTTACACAAAATTGAAAGAAGACAAATTGGTCAATGAGCAATTTACCTTGTAGTGGAGCAGGATTTACGGTGCACAATTTTGGCAGCAATTCAAACGGGATTTATTTTCCTTGGATAATTTTGTGACCGTTGCAATCGAAGCCTATATATATCAGCAACAGTGTTGAAGAAAACATCTTTCGCCATTAATCTGTTGCGGTCACGCTGTCAAACTTTCTCTAGAGCTTACTCTTCGTTGAAAGCATTCAAAGCTCAAGCACTCGAAGAATCTTCATTCATTTGATATTCACTGTTATACCTTCGAGTGTCATTCTCTGGTTCACATTATTGAATCAAGTTTCTTTGTCTTAGAAACCAGAGATTTTACAGTACTCACAAAGTGTATTCATTGTTGTATTTGATTGAGTCTGTAACGAACTGTCTTTGTGAAGAAGTTCGAAAAACAAACAAGTGTTGTAAACCAGCAGCTGCGTCTGTGTGGAGTGTTGTGAAGTACTAGGAGTTCTCATAGCTGCTGGCTTTGGGATCGGGTGTTTGTAGAAGGCATACTTGCATCAAATCTTCTAGTGATACCTTCCGAGGAGGAAGAAGGGGAGACGTAGGACATTGAAGTCCGAACTTCCAGAAACAAATCCTAAACCATATCTTTTACATTACGCACGATTATATTATTTGTGTTTATTTACTGTTCACAAACCAATCGGCCTTTTTCCGCACAAATATTGTTGGCTGAAAAGTTTGCTCATAACTGAGATATTCTTAAGTCTGGTAACTCGGACTTAAGTTAAGCAAGAAGCTTGCAAAACTACTGTTCACAATCGGCCTTTTTCCGCACAAATATTGTTGGCCGAAAAGTTTGCTCATAACTGAGATATTCTTAAGTCTGGTCTGGTGGACTTAAGTTAAGCAAGAAGCTCGCAAAACATTTTAAAAGAGTTTTGAAACAGAAAAATCGAAGGAGTTCATTCAACCCCCCCTTCTGAACTCCTATTTACTTAGTGATCCTATTTCTGGGACCATCAAACCGCCTTTTTAGCAACAGCTGATGCTGCGATGTACTCAGCCTCAGTGGTTGAATCCGCGATGGTCTCTTTCTTGGAGCTCTTCCAAGAGACAACACCACCATTGAGCATGAATACAAATCCAGAGGTTGAATTCGAATCATCCACGTCACATTGGAAGCTAGAATTAGTGTAGCCTTCCAATTTCAGTTCACCACCCCCATAGACCATGAACATATTCTTAGTCTTTCGTAAGTACTTAAGAATATCTTTCACGGCCTTCCAATGCATTTGCTGTGGTTGGCTTGGTAGCGGCTCGTGACACTCAGAGCATATGCGACATCCGGTCTAGTTGAGATCCTGCCATACATAATACTACCTATAGCCGAGGCATATGGTACACGTGCCATACTCTCTATCTCCTCATCAGTCTTTGGACACATAGACTTGGAT
>KV002560.1:22984-39330 GCA_001598015.1 Dorcoceras hygrometricum
ATAACTTGCGTTACAATATGATAAGTATCAGTCAGCTTTGTGACAAAGGTTTCCTTGTTAATTTTCAACAACACACGTGCACAGTTCAGAACTCAACTGGTCTAACCGTGTTGGTGGGTAAGCGTTCTGGGAACACCTACGTCATCAACTGGTCAGAGCAGGTGAAGTCTGAACACTTGTATAACTTGCGTTACAATATGATAAGTATCAGTCAGCTTTGTGACAAAGGTTTCCTTGTTAATTTTCAACAACACACGTGCACAGTTCAGAACTCAATTGGTCTAACCGTGTTGGTGGGTAAGCGTTCTGGGAACACCTACGTTATCAACTGGTCAGAGCAGGTGAAGTCTGAACACTTGTGCCTTGCAGCTGGCTCTTCCAAGAGCTGGTTGTGGCACCAGAGAATGTATCATTTGCATTTCAAAACAATTGCTAAATTGAGTCAAAATGATTTGGTTTCTGGTCTACCAAAAATCAGTTTTTCAAAGGACAAGATCTGTGAAGCTTGTCAGCTGGGAAAACAAATAAAATCCACTTTCAAAAACAAAGGCGGAAAACGTTCCACCCGTGGCCTTGAGCTCTTGCATATGGATCTCTTTGGTCCTATTTCAGTCACGAGCTTAGGGGGAATGTCATACACCCTTGCAGTTGTTGATGATTTTTCAAAATATACTTGGGTGTTATTTTTAAAAGCAAAATCTGAAACCGCCGACCAGCTGATAAAACTTTTAAAACGTTTGCAAAATGACAAGTCTTGTTCAGTCAACCGTATAAGAAGTGATCGCGGTACTGAATTTCTAAATTTTAAATTAACTTCTTATCTGGAGGACTTGGGAATAAAGCATGAGCTATAAGCAGCAAGAACTCCTCAGCAAAACGGGTTAGCTGAAAGGAGAAACCGCACTCTTAAAGAGGCTGCTAGAGCTATGATTGCATATTCTGGCATTTCTCAAAAATTCTGGGCAGAAGCAGTTAACACAGCGTGTTACACTCAAAACAAATCAATGATTAATAGGATGCACGATAAAACCCCCTATGAGATCTGGAATAGCAAGAAACCTGACATTTCATATTTCAGGGTGTTTGGATGCAAGTGTTTCATTCATAATAATGGCAAGAAGCATCTAACAGCTTTTGAACCTAAATATGATGCAGGTATCTTTTTAGGATATTCAGCAGTAAGCAAAGCATTTCGAGTGTTCAACAATCGAAGCTTAACGGTTGAAGAATCAGCACACGTCGTGTTTGATGAAACCATCTTCAAGTCAAATTCAGCTGCAAGCTTACACGATTTGTGTTCACGTCTGGAATCAACAAGTCTTGAATAATCAGATGATGATGTGGCACAAAGAGAATCAGCTGAGGGGGAACAACCAGCAGTGGTCACAATGCACAACAACGTTCAACAAGATCCAGCAGGTAATCCTGTTATTATTGAGTTAACTAACATGGATCAGCCGCAGGATCGAACTACAAGTGCACCAACTGTTGAAAGAGAAGCGTCAAAGTGTCAAGACCATATGACTTCAGACGACGCTCAACTAACGACTGAACAACCAGCAGCAAGAAATTTTCAATTGGTATCACCAGCTGGACAACCAGTCGCGAGTCGACTACAAATGATATCGAGTCCACCAGCTGGTGAACCAACAGGCATCACATCTAGACAACCTGCTGGTCAAGCAGCAGCAAGAAATTCCCAAATTACATCAAGTCCACCTGCTGATATACCAGCAGCAAGCACCTCTCATCAGCTGGAAGCAGTCGCAGACACAAACAATGGACAACATCAATTAACGACTGCTAAACCAATCGTTGCAATTCATCAAGCAACTCAGGGGGAACAACAATCAAATCCCATTGGACTTGATCTTCGGTGGAATAGAAATCATCCACCTGAGCAAGTCATAGGTAACATTCAATCCCCTGTCCACACTAGAATCCAGCTATCTCATGATTATTTTGATGCTGCATTTCTATCTCATATAGAACCTAAAATAATCGATGAGGCCTTAGCTGACCCAAGTTGGTTAGATGCCATGCAGGAAGAACTTAATCAGTTCGAACGCAATAAAGTATGGACACTTGTACCTAGACCTAAAAATCATTCAGTCATAGGTACTCGTTGGGTCTTTAGAAATAAACTGAATGAAGATGGCATAGTCACTAGAAACAAAGCTAGGCTGGTAGCACAAGGCTTTAGGCAAATGGAAGGGATAGATTTTGATGAGACATTTGCACCAGTAGCTAGATTAGAAGCCATTAGAATGTTCCTCGCATATGCTGCATATAAAGACTTTAAAGTCTTTCAGATGGATGTCAAGAGTGCTTTTCTGAATGGCGTCTTGACAGAGGAAGTGTATGTTGCACAACCTCCTGGCTTCATAGATCATACAAATCCAGATTTTGGTTTACAAACTGGACTAAAGCTCTATATGGGTTGAAACAAGCACCCAGAGCTTGGTATGATACACTCACAAAATTCCTGCTTGAGCATCAATTCACAACAGGCACAGTAGATTAAGACGTTGTTTAAATTTTCTAAGGATAATCACGTCTTGCTTGTTCAAATATATGTTGATGACATTATTTTTGGGTCAACTAACCCCAAACTGTGCAAGAAGTTTTCTAAATTGATGCAGGATAAGTTTGAGATGAGCATGATGGGGGAGCTGACATTCTTCTTAGGCTTACAAGTTCGCCAGCTGGAAAATGGAATTTTCATTAACCAGGCGAAATACACAAAAGAATTGCTGAAGAAATTTGGAATGGAAAACAGTTCAGCAGCAGCAACCCCGATGAGTTCAACAATCAAACTCGATAAAGACGAAGCTGGATCTTCCATTGAGGTATCTCTTTATCGTGGTATAATAGGCTCTTTGCTATACTTAACTGCTAACAGACCAGACATCGTGTTTGCTGTCTGTATGTGTGCTAGATTTCAAGCAGAGCCAAAGCAATCGCATTACATTGCTGTAAAGTGAATCTTGAAATATTTGAAGGGTACTCCTAACGTGGGTCTTTGGTATCCCAAAGACTCCGGCTTTCAACTAATCTGGTACAGTGATGCAGATTACGCAGGTTGCAGGATTGATCGCAAGAGCACAAGTGGAACATGTCAATTTTTAGGGGATCGACCGATCTCTTGGTTTAGTAAGAAGCAGAAGTCAATTGCCACGTCAACTGCTGAGGCGGAATATCTTGCTGCTGGCAGTTGTTGCGCCCAAATCCTCTGGATTCAACATCAATTAAAGGATTATGGCATTGATGCTTCTGAAGCTCCTATTCTCTGTGACAACACTTCAGCAATTGAAATCACCCAGAACCCTGTACTGAACTCGAGGACCAAACACATCGACATCAGGCATCACTTCATCAGAGACCATGTGCTAAAGAAGGACGTTCGGCTGGAGTGTGTCAACTGAGCAGCAAGTAGCTGATATCTTCACAAAACCTCTGCCGGACGCTAAGTTTTCTTATTTTAGAAACATTTTAGGTCTTCTTGAATTGCCTTGATTGTTTGTGTACTAACGCATATTGCAGGTTGATTAGCCATTGCTTAAATCAGCAGTAGGTCTGTTGTTCAGGGGGAACGACTAGCCTATCGGCTGAGGTAAGTCTCTTACGTTGGGAGTTTATTGGTCGTAGGGGGAACCAGGAGCTGATTTAATAAGCGTGACGTCAGCAGAACATGTTGCGACTGGACATACTCAGCTGTGGCATGTATACTGCTGATGCTTATATGTGACCAGCTCCTGCCACCCTCAACGAAATATTAATCCAGCAGTAATGTTTTTACATCTACTGCACCAGCTGTGACTTTATAACATTGGCGCGAATTCATCTTTTCTTATATCTTTTTTATTAAAATTTTGAAAAATATTTTACACCGTACGATCAAATATGTTTGAAATTTTTTTCAAATCATTTTCAACAGTGCACGCGCTAACGGATGGTTGACTCGTGTCTTACCATGCAAACAGTCACATCAATATTTTCTCTCTCCAAAACTTTTAGCATTCTTTACTATATTTACGACTTTTCCTATTCATCGTCTCCTTACATTGCAAAATTTCTTCGACGCATATTTGCACTCTCTGTGTGTTCTTCTTTCAAACGCGTTTCAGGCACAGGAAAATCATAATATTCTCCATGCCCAATTAAGCGAGCTTTTAAATTATATTAATCGGGGCGGTGCTGACAAAAAGGGGGAAAGTAGCAGCCGAGGACCTCAACAGCCTTCGGATGTTCAAATCAGAGATAGTGCTGTGAGTGGTAGTGCTGGTAGAACACCATCGTTTGCGCAAAGGATTGAAATTGCTCAGAGACGAATTGTAGAGACTGTGCTGGATGCTGATCGAAACGCTGAATCTCTTGAAAGACAAGCAGCAGCTCTTGTGCAATTTATATTTGCATATATTTTTGTCTCGGCTGCTGAAGTTTTGTCATCACCAAAAAGGGGGAAATTGTTAGGATAAAATTTATTAGTTTTGGTGATAACAAAAGTAAGACAAGTTGCTTTTAGATAATCAGTTGTCGCATCTAACAGGAGAACATTTATCATTCGACAAGTGATATTTCAGCAGTTGGAGTATTCGTTGGAAATCAGCAGATGGTATGCAATCAGTGGTTAGTTTGTTCTCGAAGATATTCAGCAGATACCTTCTTGAAGAGATAGTCAGCAGATACATTCCTTGCGAGAAATCAGCAGTTGTTCTTGTTTCGATCACAGGTACATATTTGAGTTTTAACGTATTTTGCTAAGGAGTACTAAACGACAGCGTTCAAGTAAGTTGGAACGACGTCGTTGGGATGCACAGTTATTTATCAGCAGTTGAAAAGAATTCTTGAAGTGAATCAGCAGTTGCTTAGTATATTTCGTTGGAGAATGCGAAACGACAGCGTTGGTTAAGTTGAAACGACAGCGTATTCAGCAGAAGCATTCCTTAGACGAATCAGTAGAAGCATTCTTTAGAGAAATCAGCAGAAGTATTATTTGAGCAGATGAAGAAAGTTCAGTTGGAGCGCTAAGGGTAGATGACATCAGCAGTGACGTCATCAATCAGCAGGGAGCTACAGCAGAACCAGTCTATGGATGATCCAGACGCAAGAGATGAAGCGATGTCGTGCTAAAGATTCAGCAGATGGTTTGTGTGTTGGTCATAATCAGCAGCAGGCTACAATGCATTCAACAGGAAGCTAAAGCTATCAGCAGTTGTGAAGAGAAGCGCAAGAGATAAAGCAACGACGTACAGGAAGAACATTCAGTCGCAAGCTACAGTGCAACCAGCAGGTACTTCTTCTAAGAGAAACCAGCAGACAGCTACAGTGGAATTTACCAGCAGGTGTTCTTTGAGAATAGCTAAGCGATGTTACCAGAAATCAGTCGTTGAGTTTTACAAAGGACCAGTCGGTGGAAAAACACAAAATGCATATCAGCAGGTAAATTTTCTCATGTGTTTTTCCAGTCGCAGGATTTGAGACGACGAAGTAAAAGCTGGTAAACAGAAGGAATTTCAGGCGCAAACATATAAGAGATTCAAATACGATCGTTCACTCAACAAGGAAAATATCTTCGATCGTACTATTGCCTGGAATTAAGGAGACAGCGTGTGTACTATTTTGGGTAAATAGTTCGATATACAGAGACCGTTCTTCATTGCTTACACAAAATGGAAAGAATTTACCTTGTAGTGGAGCAGGATTTACGGTGCACAATTTTGGCAGCAATTCAAACGGGATTTATTTTCCTTGGAGAATTTTGTGACCGTTGCAATCGAAGCCTATATATATCAGCAGCAGTGTTGAAGAAAACATCTTTCGCCATTAATCTATTGCGGTCACGCTGTCAAACTTTCTCTAGAGCTTACTCTTCGTTGAAAGCATTCAAAGCTCAAGCACTCGAAGAATCTTCATTCATTTGATATTCACTGTTATACCTTCGAGTGTCATTCTCTGTTTCACATTATTGAATCAAGTTTCTTTGTCTTAGAAACCAGAGATTTTACAGTACTCACAAAGTGTATTCATTGTTGTATTTGATTGAGTCTGTAACGAACTGTCTTTGTGAAGAAGTTCGAAAAACAAACAAGTGTTGTAAACCAGCAGCTGCGTCTGCATGGAGTGTTGTGAAGTACTAGGAGTTCTCATAGCTGCTGGCTTTGGGATCGGGTGTTTGTAGAAGGCCTACTTGCATCAAATCTTCTAGTAATACCTTCCGAGGAGGAAGAAGGGGAGACGTAGGACATTGAAGTCCGAACTTCCAGAAACAAATCCTGAACTCTATCTTTTACATTACGCACGATTATATTATTTGTGTTTATTTACTATTCACAAACCAATCGGCCTTTTTCCGCACAAATATTTTTGGCCAAAAACTTTGCTCATAACTGAGATATTCTTAAGTCTGGTAACTCGGACTTAAGTTAAGCAAGAAGCTTGCAAAACATTTTAAAAGGGTTTTGAAATGAAAAATCGAAGGAGTTCATTCAACCCCCCCTCCCTTCTGAACTCCTATTTACTTAGTGATCCTATTTCTGGGACCATCAACAGGAATCCAGAGCGCATGAAGCGTCAAGCTGGTTCACCAGCTTGATGAGATAGAAGTGCAGTAATCAAGCGCAGTGGGATGCAATGAATTGCAGAATGACTCAAGCGCAGATCAAGTGCAGCGTACAAGTGCAGTGTTCAAGTGCTGTTGCATAGACAAGCGCAGTGATCAAGTGCAGGTCGGATCACTAAGCTCAACTATGATCAGTTCATCATAGGGATCTCAGTTCTTGGGAAGACTGAATTAGAACTGATCATTATATCCCAAAGAAGATGGGATATATTCACTGGTGCTGGATTGCAGCTCAACCAGTGAAAGAAATGTGTGCCTGCCGATGGTTTGGATGAGGTGTCTGAATGGACCAAGTGAACAAGCAAGCACACAATGGCTCTTGACGAGAAGAATAGAGCCGAGCTGGTAAACCAGATAAGGAAAGAGAAAACCTGATCAAGGATCCCAGAAGCTAGATGCTATGGGGAAGATGATGATGAAGGAGTCAGCGAGCGTGAACAATGTCGACGCCTGTGATGAAGTGAAGGCGGATATATGAAGGAAATAATGGAAGAAGCAACCAGCTGGAAAAGAAACCAGCTGATAAACAAGCTCAGAGAAGCGACCTGCTGAGTATGATGAACAAAGAGGCTCGAAGCAGCTCAAGAGCAGGAAAGAACAGAAAAAGAGAATCTCAAGAGCAGATAAGAAGAAACCAGCTAGAAGTAGAGACCAGCTCAGATAGCACAACAACAGATGCCATCAAATATACGAGCTGGTGCAAAGAACCAAGCTGGTTAAGGTCAAATCAGCTCAGCAAAACAGAAGCAGAGTTCAAGAGCAGAATTGGACAAAACGACAAGCATGGCGATTTGAACAAGACTTTACGCAGACTGCTTTTTAGTGTTCACCTCGATTTGCTGTGTTGTCTTCTCAAAGTACAGTGCTCACGTGCTTAAAATGAAGAAAAGCCTGCAACGCATTTAAAGACAAAGGACGCAAAGTACAAAAGTGTCAGAAGACTTTCAACGGCTACAACTTTGTGTCCAATGGATTAATCTCCACGACAGGCTATAAATAACAAGAGCAGATCACAATCAAAGTAATGCGAAAAGCGGAGAGAGTGTTGTGCAACTGCAGAACAGAAAAAGTGAGTAATGCACAACACATAGCATGTCGCAAGTTTGCATACTCTGTGGCAGCTGGTGTGTAAGCTGGTTCAGTGCTTAGATGTGAGCTAATGCACTGATGCACTTCAAAGAAAAATCAAATCGTCAGCACAAGCTCTGTGAAGACATTGGCAAACCAGCTCAGACAGGAGCACTTCCTAGTGTCGGATTTTATCTTTGAGAGATTGATCGTACATTGTAAATCTCACACACGATTCACTCACATATATTTGAGAGAGCTGATTAGATTAGCTGAGTGAATCAAATTGAAAACTCTCCATTGTAGTATTTGGACAGAGACGTTAAAGAAGTCTAGTTTTCTTTTGCACTGAGACGTTAATGAAGTGTCTGTAGCCTTTCTCACTGAGACATTGAAGAAGTGATGTTAGACACACAGCTTGCGGGCTTAGTGTGCAGTGGTGATTGCTAGGAGTTCTTACGGCTGCTGGTCGTAGGAGTGGGTTGTAGCGAAGGGTCGCTGCAATCAAAGCCTTTTAGTGTATCCTTCCCGATTGCGGAAGAAGGGAAGACGTAGGAGATTCAGCTCCGAACTTTCATAAACAAATTGCAACGTATTTCTTTACTGCTTACTGCTTTTACACATGCATTGCATGTTTGTTTACTATCCATAAAACCGTAAATGAGCTTTCGAATATAGAGTTCATTTTGAGTTATTTCCGCATGATTTTAATCATTACTCAATCTGTATCTTGGTGCACAAACATTCAAGAACACTGAGCTATTGCAGCTCAAGATTTGAGGAACCAGATCGTTTGTGTTTAAACTAGCTCGCAGAGCTGCTGGTAATCTGGACCAGCTTGTAGAGCTGTTGGTCCAGCTTCACGCCAATCTAGTTTCACAATCGCGTGCTGGTTTTCAACTCCTGATTTTTTTTTAAATGCACGTAACTTACGAGTTTGGTGTTTAGGCTGTGTGAGATCCTACGTGAGTTGTGGTAGAGCTCATGAACACCCCCGATTTTTCGATCCTAACAATTGGTATCAAAGTGCTTTTGTGATCTGGTACCGTATAGTTTGGGACTAACAATTGGTAACCGAGCGGGTTGTTCTTGAATATATCATTTTTTCTTCGAAAATGTTTAAACGGTTTTAAAATTTTGTCTGCTCTGATAGTCTTTTGAAAGCTTGTCTATGCTACAAATAAGGCTTTCAAAACTCATTTTATATGGATAGTGGGAGCAATGTCTATTGAATTGCAGAGCAGTTTCTCGAATGGAAAGTGCAGCAATATCTGTTCCGACGAGCTGACATATTGCGTGACGTCTGTGGACGCCAAGATCTCTAGGGTTGGGGAGGCTATATCCTATTGAATAATGGAAGAGATTATGTAAATTGAATCTTCTATTGCTTCTCTGGTCTAAATAAATGAGAACCTTTGAGTAGCATAGATTCTGTCTTCAAACTCATGCATATGTTCTTCTCAAAATGTCGTCCTTACGAAAATGATTTTTTGATAAAATAACCCCATGCTCTGTTTAGGGGGAGTTCGTTTTAAATATAAATGGGGAGACTTGATTTCGAAGCCTTTTTGATTCCCACAAAAAGGGGGAGGAATACTTTTGAGCATAAACATGCGTGCATATGTTTATTTAGGTTTTGTGTAAATCAAAAAGGGAGAGATTGTTGGATCTGTTTTGTTAAGGTAAAATTTATTAGTTTTGGTGATAACAAAAATACCAAGTGCTAAATTCATAAGTGACATCTGGACAGTCAGTAAGTTGTAGGTTTTAATATTTTCGCATAATTCAGATGTTGGGTCGACTATCGCGTATCGGGTTGAAATATTCAGAACTCGTGACGTCATCTCTATGTTGAAGTTCAGAAGTAGTGACGTCAGTGTTGACATCTGAGTTGACCATTCGTGAACAGTTAATCAGAAGTGAGCTACAGTGGAAGATCTTTTATTGAAATCATAGGGCATTCAGACTTAGTATAACAGTATTTATTCAGATCTCAGTGTCGAGTATTTCAGTTGTGAACATTATTTATTCAGATCTTAGTTTTACAGTGTAAGGTTCACAGTTGATACGTTTTAGATCTTTATATTAGGGAACAGATCAGATGTTGAGATTTGGGGGTATTCAGATTTGTGTTTTTGGAACAGTTTCGTTTAACGGGTCAGACTTCGTTATTATCAGCGATGGTATCTATTCAACAGAACTATCCGTTTTATTGTGACCAGTTGAGGTAACAGTAACAGATCTATCCTATTCCTCTACTTACAAAAAGGGGGATATATCAGATTTTGTTAAGCGATCAGATATCACAAGTATTCAGATCTCTATGAATTCAGATGTAATAGCTATATATTCGATCAGCGATGAGTTAATCAATCTTTTTCAAGAAAGAGAGAACTGATCAAAAGAAAAATTTCAGGCGCAAACGACGAATCGAATCAAACGCTATCAATGTTCAAATTGGAATGAATCAATGGTGAAGATTGAATCGTACAAATTGCCTGGAATTAAGGAGACAACTGTCAGTACTATTTTGGGTAAATAGTACACAGTATACAGAGGACGTTATACGATGTTTGCACAAATATGGTATACGACAATTTCGTTCTGATGAAATGCAATTTACCAGTGTAGTGGAGCAGAATATGCGATGGACATTTATTCAAAAGGATTTTATTTCCTTAGGTGAAATTCAATGACCGTTGGAGGACGAAGAGTATAAATAGCTGTAATTTGAATTGAAGAAGAGCAGAATATGCGATGGACATTTATTCAAAAGGATTTTATTTCCTTAGGTGAAATTCAATGACCGTTGGAGGACGAAGAGTATAAATAGCTGTAATTTGAATTGAAGAAGCTCTCGATTACTCATTGATTTCTCTGCCATTACAAGTCTCCATTGTTTTCCTGAGCTTATTGCTTCTACGCTATTATTCTCAAAAGCTCACAAACTCGAAGAACACAAGTGTTGATTTTCACAGACATTACCTACGAGTCATATTCTGGTTCACCTATTGAATCACGTTTCTTTGTTTAGAAACCAGAAGATTTACAGTCTCAATAGATTTGTATTCACTGTTATTATTCTAGATTGAGTCTGTAACGAACTGGCTTTGTGAAGCAGTTCGAAACATATTAAGTGATGTAATCAGCAGCTACGTCTTCTTGGTGGAGTTGTATTGCTAGGAGTTCACGTTAAGTGCTGCTTGCGTGATTGGGTGTTTGCAGAAGGCCTGTAACCATCAAATCTTCTATTGGAACATTCCTGAAAAGGAAGAAGGGGAGACATAAGATATTGATATCCGAACTTCCATAAACAAATCTCTTGTCCCTTAAACTTTTACATTATAGTGTTTATTTATTGCTTTACACTGTTTACTGATCTATTGGCTTATTTCCGCACATATATTGTTAGCCAAGAAATCAGCATTTGGACTGAGATACCTTAAATCTGGTAACTCGGATTTAAGTTAAGAGGGTGCTTGTAAAAACGTTTTAAAGGTTTCAAAAATATTTAAAATACCAGGAGTTCACTCAACCCCCCCTTCTGAACTCCTAGGCCTGTTTTTCGAGCCATATTGATCCTATCAATTGGTATCAGAGCCTGTGCATCTCAGTATTGAACAGTTGTTGTTTGTGCTTTATCATATATTAGAATGTCGACTTCTCACAACAAGATTCCTATGTTTTCCAAGGAGGATTACGACGACTGGAAGATTCGCATGCAAGCGCATCTGGCTGCCCAAGATGACGATATGTGGTCTGTTATTACAGAAGGACCATTGAATATAATGAAGCCAAACCTAGCTTTTGAGATACCATGTGGCGAGCCTCAATTTCTGGAAAAGAGCAGACATGAATATACTAAAGAGGACAAGAAGAAGGCGAATCTGGACAATGTGGCCAGGGATATTCTTTACAAGACCTGGACAAAAACATGTTCAGTAAGATCAAGACTTGCGCCACTGCCAAGGAAATATGGGAGAAGCTGACCCAAATATGTGAAGGAAATGATGAAACAAAGGAGAACAAGCTGACTGTCGCTCAACAGAAGTATGAGTCTATTAAGATGAAAGATGGAGAGACTATGACAGAGTTTGATGAGCGCTTCAGTGCTGTTTTTATTGAGTTGACGAGTCTTGGCAAGGAGTATAGCAACAGAGAGTTATCATTGAAGGTGATGAGAGCGCTGCCCAGAGAGTGGGTGTGAAGACAATGGCGATGAGGGAATCTAAATATCTGAACAAACTGGAACAACATGATCTCTTTGCAAATCTCAAAGCTTATGAGTTTGAACTGGAGACAAGATCTGAAGCTGGACCCTCAACATCTCAACCAACCAAAGCGTTAGCTGCTACATCTATTGAACAGTGCTCTCCAAGCACTAGCAAGATGGCTGATCAACTCAGCGATGATTTCATTTCCCTCTTTGTTAAGAAGTTTGGGAAATACCTTAGAAGATCCTACAACCCTTCTATTCCTTATAGTAATTTTCATAAATCTGATAAAGTTAATGCTGATTCGAATTGTTATAACTGTGGTCGTCTAGGGCACTTTGCAGCTGATTGCTATAGGCCAAAGAAGGAGGACAGATCCAGGGATGACAAGATAACCGATGATAGATACAGGAGAGATGAAAAGGAGGATCGATACAAACGAGATAACAAGACAGATGAGAGAACTGTCGACAGATCCAAGGATAGGAGGATGAGAAATAGAGGTGATAAAAGACCCAGCAACAAGAATGATCGCAAAGTACTGATTGCTGAGGAAAGCAACAAGAACTGGGCAGATACTGATATAGATTCCTCATCCAGCAGTTCCTCATCCAGCGATAGTGAACAAGAGGAAGTTCACTGTCTCATGGCTAATCAAACTTCAGATGACGAGGTATTTGATTTTTCCAATGTTGAATTTACACGAGAGGACCTAATCAGTGCACTTAATGATATGGTCCAAGAGTACAGAAAGCTGTCTCATACATTTGAGGAAATCAAAGCCGAAAACAAAAGTCTGAAAAATAGTTCAATAGAATCAAGTGCTGATAAGCTTGAGGAAATTGAGAGTTTAAAGACTGAGTTAAGTAAGCTGATGATGAAAAATGAATCATTGAGAAATAATTCTAGTGAGCTCAAAGCTGAAAATGAGAAATTAAATGAAGTTGTGAGCTCCTGGACCCAGTCTTCTATTTCTCTAGATAAGCTGTTTGAGATTCAGAAGCTAGCAAGTGATAGAACTGGCTTATGTTTCAATACTTGTGAAAGCAGCTCTGAAGAGATTTGTACTCAATCAAATCTAGCACATGACAAGTTCAAAAGATGAGCTTTGTCAAAGCTAGTGTATTACATGATCCATGTGAGTCGGTGCGGTATGATGACCAGATCTCGGAATTGTTAAATAAGAAAGGTAAAGCTGGTATTGGCTATGACAGACCCGAGAGTTCTAAGTCTGGTTGGCTAAAGAACAGACCTGACAAGGAAAAGGCAAAAGCTGGATCCAAGTCTTTTTTTCAGAACCAACAAAGACGTGGCTCTAAGAAGGTTAAGTCTGAATGGAAAAATGTTAGGCCTCGTAGATATTTGATGGTCAAAATACCAAACCAAAGCTCAACAGATCTCACAGTACTTATGCACAGACCCTTATGGACTATCATACTGGGAAAACTGTCAAAGTAATTCAAGTATGGGTCCCGAAAGGGATAATCCTATCTGGAACCAAGTAAAATTGGGTACCAAAATCTGTTTTTGTGATTGCAGGATAACAGGTACAAAGCTCAAGATGAATCAACCATATGGTATCTGGACAGCGGTTGTGCAAGACATATGACTGGAAATAAAAAGCTGCTAACAGATGTGACACCTCACAAAGGAGCGAAAATTGTGTTTGGTGATAACGCACATGGTAACACTGTGGGTAAGGGTAAGCTTATCCACGATAACATTTCTATATCAGATGTCTTAGTTGTTGATAACTTGCGTTATAATTTAATTAGCATAAGTCAGCTATGTGAGAAGGGTTACATAGTTAATTTTAAACAGCACACATGCATAGTTAAGAGTCCAGAAGGACTGACTGTATTGGTAGGTAAAATATCGGGGAATACCTACATTATCAATTGGTCAGAACCCATGGGATATGAACAAATTTGTTTAACAGCCAACTCTTCCAAGAACTGGTTGTGGCATCAGCGAATGAACCATCTAAACTTTAAAACTCTTGCTAATTTGAGTCAGCATGAAATGGTTTTTGGTCTGCCCCAAATCAATTTTCAAAGGACAAGATCTGTGCCGCATGTCAGCTTGGCAAACAAATCAAATCTACTTTTAAGAAGAAAGGCGGTAAACTTTCTTCCCGAAGCTTAGAGCTTTTACATATGGATCTCTTTGGTCCTATTCCCGTAACTAGCTTAGGGGGAACGAACTACACCCTAGTTTTTATTGATGATTTTACAAAATTTACTTGGGTGTTGTTTTTAAAAGCAAAATCTGAAACCGCCGAACAGCTGATACGCCTTTTAAAACGTTTGCAAAATGACAAATCTTGTTCAGTCAACAGGATAAGAAGTGATCGTGGTACTGAATTTTTAAATCATAAATTAACTTTTTATCTAGAAGACCTAGGGATAAAGCATGAGCTTTCAGCAGCCAGAACTCCTCAGCAGAACGGGCTTGCTGAGAGGACAAATCGTACTTTAAAAGAGGCTGCTAGATCTATGATCGCTTATTCTGGTATTTCACAAAAACTCTGGGCAGAAGCAGTTAACACAGCTTGCTACACTCAGAACAATAAGAAACACCTAACAGCTTTTGATGCAAAATCTGATGCAGATATATTCCTAGGCTATTCAGCAGTGAGCAAGGCGTATCGAGTATTCAACAATAGAAGTCTAACTGTTGAAGAGTCAGCACACGTTGTCTCTAATGAGACCAGCTTTAGATCCAACTCAGCTGCAAGCCTCAATGATCTATGTACACGTCTAGAATCATCCAGCATTGATGACTCAGATGATGACGTGGCACCACAAAGACATTCAGCAGAGATGGAATCAGCACTGGACACATCGCTTAACAATGCACAACAAGATCTGACAGGTAATCCAAATTCAGTAGTCATCGATTTGACTAACGTTGACTCAACGCAGGATCAGATCTCTCCAAGTGTGTCTGCTGCTGGAACTCAAGCGACAAATGCACAAGATACTACTCAAACAGATGGTGCTCAAGAAGATGTTGCACAAACAGATCTTGCTACACAAAGACCAACATTTGAAGCACCAGTTGCAATTACTTCATATCCATTGGTATCTAGATCAACTTCTGACACACAAGCAGACAACGCAAATTATCAATTGGTGTCAGAAAATCCAGATGTGGCTATCCAGCAGAATATTCGAGCAGAACAAGGATCAAATCCAATTGGACTTGATCTCCGGTGGAACAAAAATCATCCACCCGAGCAAGTCATAGGTAACTTCGAATCTCCTGTTCGCACACAAGGCCAGCTATCGCATGATATTTTTTGATTCAGCTTTCATCTCGCATATAGAACCCAAACAAATAGATGAAGCCTTAGCATACCCAAGCTGGATAGACGCTATGAAAGAATAATTAAATCAGTTTAAGCGTAATAATGGATGGCAACTTGTATCTAGACCCTCTAATCATTCAGATATAGGAACTCGATGGGTCTTTAGGAATAAACTGAATGAAGATGGAGTAGTAACTAGAAACAAAGCTAGACTGGTTGCACAAGGCTTTAGGCAAATGGAAGGAATAGATTTTGTGAGACCTGAAATTAAATAAAGATTAATTGTTGGATTAATCGGTTCTTAAGGAATTCTGGATGTTCAGATTTCATTTGAAAGGTTTGTATATAATTTTGGGTCGGATTTCACACTTGAAATAATTCTGGACAGTTTGGTAATTTCGCGTTAGAGACCAGCTGTTGGTTTTGTATAGGGTGCAAACGTCGTCGTTTTGACCTAGTGAACAGTAGAGATCTATTGAACGCGTATATTATATCAGAATTTGTGTTTTGGTTAAGGATCAGCAGTAGTGCTTACGTTGATTTCAGATGTTGGTTAGTTAGCGCGTTTTGTTGTTCAGAAGATGTCAACACGGGTCAAAGTTCCTGTAGCATGGGGCAGCGACGTCGTCGTTTTGGTTAGCGCAAAAGGGATTCAGCAGTTGGTGCGTTTCCCTTCAGTAGTGATCAGCTGTTGGGTTCTTTATGACGCCGTTTTATTTAGTTGAAACGCAGCATTTTGGGAATCAGCTGCTGGACGCGTAAGACAACTACTGTTGAGGGATCAGTTGCATTGTTTTATCCAGCTGCTGGTTTGGTTGATCAGCTGTTGACAGCAAGGATGACGTATCCTATGCGACATCGTTTGGTTAAGTTGATGCGACTCCGTTTTGCTTAGTGTAGTTTGAGAGATTCAGCGGTTGGTTTGTCTTTCGACTGCTGGTTGGGTTTTCAGTGGTGTCTACTGATTGTGTCGGTGGAATTTGTTCCTACTGCTGTCAGCTGTTGTGAAGTGTATTTATTTGAAGACTTGGTCTACGACTGGATTAACAGATTCCATACTTAGAGAAATTTTCTCCCGATTGTCGACTTATCTCTCGAACCCTAGAACACTGTTCACCGTGAGTTTCTCCGG